>JAODUO010000426.1:0-75000 GCA_025642075.2 Ridgeia piscesae
GTAGGGAGGAGATTAGTGTGAGATTTTCAAGAGGAAACTGGTAAGGAGTATCTTAATGTGGCCTGGACACATGCATGGACATAACTTAATGCTCCCCCTTACCAAAGGGTCCTGGTTCGCCGGGCAAGCAGTTATTTTCCATTCAAAATGTTATTTAATGTTAATAAAATAAAATAATTATGTCACATTGTCAGTTATGAAATGTACAGGTATTTGTTCATTTGATGTTTAAGAAGCACTGCTGGTTAAACACACAAATTTGCTTTGAAGTATTGCATGTTCACGATGTCCACGAAAATTTAGGACTTGTGTGATTTCTCATGGGATGAGTAACCTAGTGAGGCTGCTTGTCCCCCTTGACCAGCAGAGTAACATAGTGAGGCTGGTTGTCCCCCTTGACCAGCAGAGTAACATAGTGAGGCTGCTTGTCCCCCTTGACCAGCAGAGTAACATAGTGAGGCTGGTTGTCCCCCTTGTCCAGCAGAGTAACATAGTGAGGCTGGTTGTCCCCCTTGACCAGCAGAGTAACATAGTGAGGCTGGCTGTCCCCCTGACCAGCAGAGTAACATAGTGAGGCTGCTTGTCCCCCTTGACCAGCAGAGTAACATAGTGAGGCTGGTTGTCCCCCTTGACCAGCAGAGTAACATATTGAGGCTGGTTGTCCCCCTTGACCAGCAGAGTAACATAGTGAGGCTGGTTGTCCCCCTTGACCAGCAGAGTAACATAGTGAGGCTGGTTGTCCCCCTTGACCAGCAGAGTAACATAGTGAGGCTGGTTGTCCCCCTTGACCAGCAGAGTAACATAGTGAGGCTTTGGGTTTTCCCCCTTGACCAGCAGAGTAACATAGTGAGGCTGGCTGTCCCCCTGACCAGCAGAGTAACATAGTGAGGCTGCTTGTCCCCCTTGACCAGCAGAGTAACATAGTGAGGCTGCTTGTCCCCCTTGACCAGCAGAGTAACATAGTGAGGCTGGTTGTCCCCCTTGACCAGCAGAGTAACATAGTGAGGCTGGTTGTCCCCCTTGACCAGCAGAGTAACATAGTGAGGCTGCTTGTCCCCCTTGACCAGCAGAGTAACATAGTGAGGCTGGTTGTCCCCCTTGACCAGCAGAGTAACATAGTGAGGCTGGTTGTCCCCCTTGACCAGCAGAGTAACATAGTGAGGCTGGCTTTTCCCCCTGACCAGCAGAGTAACATAGTGAGGCTGGGTTGTCCCCCTTGACCAGCAGAGTAACATAGTGAGGCTGGTTGTCCCCCTTGACCAGCAGAGTAACATAGTGAGGCTGGTTGTCCCCCTTGACCAGCAGAGTAACATAGTGAGGCTGCTTGTCCCCCTTGACCAGCAGAGTAACATAGTGAGGCTGGTTGTCCCCCTTGACCAGCAGAGTAACATAGTGAGGCTGGTTGTCCCCCTTGACCAGCAGAGTAACATATTGAGGCTGGTTGTCCCCCTTGACCAGCAGAGTAACATATTGAGGCTGGTTGTCCCCCTTGACCAGCAGAGTAACATAGTGAGGCTGGTTGTCCCCCTTGACCAGCAGAGTAACATAGTGAGGCTGGTTGTCCCCCTTGACCAGCAGAGTAACATATTGAGGCTGGTTGTCCCCCTTGACCAGCAGAGTAACATATTGAGGCTGGTTGTCCCCCTTGACCAGCAGAGTAACATATTGAGGCTGGTTGTCCCCCTTGACCAGCAGAGTAACATAGTGAGGCTGGTTGTCCCCCTTGACCAGCAGAGTAACATAGTGAGGCTGGTTGTCCCCCTTGACCAGCAGAGTAACATAGTGAGGCTGGTTGTCCCCCTTGACCAGCAGAGTAACATAGTGAGGCTGCTTGTCCCCCTTGACCAGCAGAGTAACATAGTGAGGCTGGTTGTCCCCCTTGACCAGCAGAGTAACATATTGAGGCTGGTTGTCCCCCTTGACCAGCAGAGTAACATAGTGAGGCTGCTTGTCCCCCTTGACCAGCAGAGTAACATAGTGAGGCTGGTTGTCCCCCTTGACCAGCAGAGTAACATAGTGAGGCTGGTTGTCCCCCTTGACCAGCAGAGTAACATAGTGAGGCTGGTTGTCCCCCTTGACCAGCAGAGTAACATAGTGAGGCTGGCTGTCCCCCTGACCAGCATAGTAACATAGTGAGGCTGCTTGTCCCCCTTGACCAGCAGAGTAACATAGTGAGGCTGGTTGTCCCCCTTGACCAGCAGAGTAACATATTGAGGCTGGTTGTCCCCTTTACCAGCAGAGTAACATAGTGAGGCTGCTTGTCCCCCTTGACCAGCAGAGTAACATAGTGAGGCTGCTTGTCCCCCTTGACCAGCAGAGTAACATAGTGAGGCTGGTTGTCCCCCTTGACCAGCAGAGTAACATAGTGAGGCTGGTTGTCCCCCTTGACCAGCAGAGTAACATAGTGAGGCTGCTTGTCCCCCTTGACCAGCAGAGTAACATAGTGAGGCTGCTTGTCCCCCTTGACCAGCAGAGTAACATAGTGAGGCTGGTTGTCCCCCTTGACTAGCAGAGTAACATAGTGAGGCTGGTTGTCCCCCTTGACCAGCAGAGTAACATAGTGAGGCTGGTTGTCCCCCTGACCAGCAGAGTAACATATGAGGCTGGTTGTCCCCCTGACCAGCAGAGTAACATAGTGAGGCTGGTTGTCCCCCTGACCAGCAGAGTAACATAGTGAGGCTGGTTGTCCCCCTTGACCAGAGAGTAACATAGTGAGGCTGGTTGTCCCCCTGACCAGCAGAGTAACATAGTGAGGCTGGTTGTCCCCCTGACAGCAGAGTAACATGATGAGGCTGGTTGTCCCCCTGACCAATGGAGTAAAATAGTGAGGCTGGTTGTCCCCCTGACCAGCAGAGTAACATAGTGAGGCTGGTTGTCCCCCTGACCAGCAGAGTAACATAATGAGGCTGGTTGTCCCCCTGACCAGCAGAGTAACATAATGAGGCTGGTTGTCCCCCTGACCAGCAGAGTAACATAATGAGGCTGGTTGTCCCCCTGACCAGCAGAGTAACATAATGAGGCTGGTTGTCCCCCTGACCAGCAGAGTAACATAGTGAGGCTGGTTGTCCCCCTGACCAGCAGAGTAACATAATGAGGCTGGTTGTCCCCCTGACCAGCAGAGTAACATAATGAGGCTGGTTGTCCCCCTGACCAGCAGAGTAACATAATGAGGCTGGTTGTCCCCCTGACCAGCAGAGTAACATAGTGAAGCTGGTTGTCCCCCTGACCAGCAGAGTAACATAGTGAGGCTGGCTGTCCCCCTGACCAGCAGAGTAACATATTGAGGCTGGTTGTCCCCCTTGACCAGCAGAGTAACATAGTGAGGCTGGTTGTCCCCCTTGACCAGCAGAGTAACATATTGAGGCTGGTTGTCCCCCTTGACTAGCAGAGTAACATAGTGAGGCTGGTTGTCCCCCTTGACCAGCAGAGTAACATAGTGAGGCTGGTTGTCCCCCTTGACCAGCAGAGTAACATAGTGAGGCTGGTTGTCCCCCTTGACCAGCAGAGTAACATAGTGAGGCTGGTTGTCCCCCTTGACCAGCAGAGTAACATAGTGAGGCTGGCTGTCCCCCTGACCAGCATAGTAACATAGTGAGGCTGCTTGTCCCCCTTGACCAGCAGAGTAACATAGTGAGGCTGGTTGTCCCCCTTGACCAGCAGAGTAACATATTGAGGCTGGTTGTCCCCCTTGACCAGCAGAGTAACATAGTGAGGCTGCTTGTCCCCCTTGACCAGCAGAGTAACATAGTGAGGCTGCTTGTCCCCCTTGACCAGCAGAGTAACATAGTGAGGCTGGTTGTCCCCCTTGACCAGCAGAGTAACATAGTGAGGCTGGTTGTCCCCCTTGACCAGCAGAGTAACATAGTGAGGCTGGTTGTCCCCCTTGACCAGCAGAGTAACATAGGGGAGGCTGGTTGTCCCCCTTGACCAGCAGAGTAACATAGTGAGGCTGGTTGTCCCCCTTGACTAGCAGAGTAACATAGTGAGGCTGCTTGTCCCCCTTGACCAGCAGAGTAACATAGTGAGGCTGGTTGTCCCCCTTGACCAGCAGAGTAACATAGTGAGGCTGGTTGTCCCCCTTGACCAGCAGAGTAACATAGTGACGCTGGTTGTCCCCCTGACCAGCAGAGTAACATGATGAGGCTGGTTGTCCCCCTGACCAATGGAGTAAAATAGTGAGGCTGGTTGTCCCCCTGACCAGCAGAGTAACATAGTGACGCTGGTTGTCCCCCTGACCAGCAGAGTAACATAGTGAGGCTGGTTGTCCCCCTGACCAGCAGAGTAACATAGTGAGGCTGGTTGTCCCCCTGACAAGCAGAGTAACATGATGAGGCTGGTTGTCCCCCTGACCAATGGAGTAAAATAGTGAGGCTGGTTGTCCCCCTGACCAGCAGAGTAACATAATGAGGCTGGTTGTCCCCCTGACCAGCAGAGTAACATAATGAGGCTGGTTGTCCCCCTGACCAGCAGAGTAACATAATGAGGCTGGTTGTCCCCCTGACCAGCAGAGTAACATAATGAGGCTGGTTGTCCCCCTGACCAGCAGAGTAACATAGTGAGGCTGGTTGTCCCCCTGACCAGCAGAGTAACATAGTGAAGCTGGTTGTCCCCCTGACCAGCAGAGTAACATAGTGAGGCTGGTTGTCCCCCTGACCAGCAGAGTAACATAGTGAGGCTGGTTGTCCCCCTTGACCAGCAGAGTAACATAGTGAGGCTGCTTGTCCCCCTTGACCAGCAGAGTAACATAGTGAGGCTGGTTGTCCCCCTTGACCAGCAGAGTAACATAGTGAGGCTGGTTGTCCCCCTTGACCAGCAGAGTAACATAGTGAGGCTGGCTGTCCCCCTGACCAGCAGAGTAACATAGTGAGGCTGGTTGTCCCCCTTGACCAGCAGAGTAACATAGTGAGGCTGGTTGTCCCCCTTGACCAGCAGAGTAACATATTGAGGCTGGTTGTCCCCCTTGACCAGCAGAGTAACATAGTGAGGCTGCTTGTCCCCCTTGACCAGCAGAGTAACATAGTGAGGCTGGTTGTCCCCCTGACCAGCAGAGTAACATATTGAGGCTGGTTGTCCCCCTTGACCAGCAGAGTAACATATTGAGGCTGGTTGTCCCCCTTGACCAGCAGAGTAACATATTGAGGCTGGTTGTCCCCCTTGACCAGCAGAGTAACATAGTGAGGCTGGTTGTCCCCCTTGACCAGCAGAGTAACATATTGAGGCTGGTTGTCCCCCTTGACCAGCAGAGTAACATATTGAGGCTGGTTGTCCCCCTTGACCAGCAGAGTAACATATTGAGGCTGGTTGTCCCCCTTGACCAGCAGAGTAACATATTGAGGCTGGTTGTCCCCCTTGACCAGCAGAGTAACATAGTGAGGCTGGTTGTCCCCCTTGACCAGCAGAGTAACATAGTGAGGCTGGTTGTCCCCCTTGACCAGCAGAGTAACATAGTGAGGCTGGTTGTCCCCCTTGACCAGCAGAGTAACATAGTGAGGCTGCTTGTCCCCCTTGACCAGCAGAGTAACATAGTGAGGCTGGTTGTCCCCCTTGACTAGCAGAGTAACATAGTGAGGCTGGTTGTCCCCCTTGACCAGCAGAGTAACATAGTGACGCTGGTTGTCTCCCCTGACCAGCAGAGTAACATGATGAGGCTGGTTGTCCCCCTGACCAATGGAGTAAAATAGTGAGGCTGGTTGTCCCCCTGACCAGCAGAGTAACATAGTGACGCTGGTTGTCCCCTTGACTAGTAAAATAACATAGTGAGGCTGGTTGTCTCCCTGACCAGCAGAGTAACATAGTGAGGCTGGTTGTCCCCCCTGACAAGCAGAGTAACATGATGAGGCTGGTTGTCCCCCTGACCAATTGAGTAAAATAGTGAGTCTGGTTGTCCCCCTGACCAGCAGAGTAACATAATGAGGCTGGTTGTCCCCCTGACCAACAGAGTAACATAATGAGGCTGGTTGTCCCCCTGACCAGCAGAGTAACATAATGAGGCTGGTTGTCCCCCTGACCAGCAGAGTAACATAATGAGGCTGGTTGTCCCCCTGACCAGCAGAGTAACATAGTGAAGCTGGTTGTCCCCCTGACCAGCAGAGTAACATAGTGAGGCTGGTTGTCCCCCTGACCAGCAGAGTAACATAATGAGGCTGGTTGTCCCCCTGACCAGCAGAGTAACATAATGAGGCTGGTTGTCCCCCTGACCAGCAGAGTAACATAATGAGGCTGGTTGTCCCCCTGACCAGCAGAGTAACATAGTGAAGCTGGTTGTCCCCCTGACCAGCAGAGTAACATAGTGAGGCTGGCTGTCCCCCTGACCAGCAGAGTAACATATTGAGGCTGGTTGTCCCCCTTGACCAGCAGAGTAACATAGTGAGGCTGGTTGTCCCCCTTGACCAGCAGAGTAACATATTGAGGCTGGTTGTCCCCCTTGACTAGCAGAGTAACATAGTGAGGCTGCTTGTCCCCCTTGACCAGCAGAGTAACATAGTGAGGCTGGTTGTCCCCCTTGACCAGCAGAGTAACATAGTGAGGCTGGTTGTCCCCCTTGACCAGCAGAGTAACATAGTGAGGCTGGTTGTCCCCCTTGACCAGCAGAGTAACATAGTGAGGCTGGCTGTCCCCCTGACCAGCATAGTAACATAGTGAGGCTGCTTGTCCCCCTTGACCAGCAGAGTAACATAGTGAGGCTGGTTGTCCCCATTGACCAGCAGAGTAACATATTGAGGCTGGTTGTCCCCTTGACCAGCAGAGTAACATAGTGAGGCTGCTTGTCCCCCTTGACTAGCAGAGTAACATAGTGAGGCTGCTTGTCCCCCTTGACCAGCAGAGTAACATAGTGAGGCTGGTTGTCCCCCTTGACCAGCAGAGTAACATGGTGAGGCTGGTTGTCCCCCTTGACCAGCAGAGTAACATAGTGAGGCTGCTTGTCCCCCTTGACTAGCAGAGTAACATAGTGAGGCTGCTTGTCCCCCTTGACCAGCAGAGTAACATAGTGAGGCTGGTTGTCCCCCTTGACCAGCAGAGTAACATAGTGAGGCTGGTTGTCCCCCTTGACCAGCAGAGTAACATAGTGACGCTGGTTGTCTCCCCTGACCAGCAGAGTAACATGATGAGGCTGGTTGTCCCCCTGACCAATGGAGTAAAATAGTGAGGCTGGTTGTCCCCCTGACCAGCAGAGTAACATAGTGACGCTGGTTGTCCCCTTGACTAGTAAAATAACATAGTGAGGCTGGTTGTCCCCCTGACCAGCAGAGTAACATAGTGAGGCTGGTTGTCCCCCCTGACAAGCAGAGTAACATGATGAGGCTGGTTGTCCCACTGACCAATTGAGTAAAATAGTGAGGCTGGTTGTCCCCCTGACCAGCAGAGTAACATAATGAGGCTGGTTGTCCCCCTGACCAACAGAGTAACATAATGAGGCTGGTTGTCCCCCTGACCAGCAGAGTAACATAATGAGGCTGGTTGTCCCCCTGACCAGCAGAGTAACATAATGAGGCTGGTTGTCCCCCTGACCAGCAGAGTAACATAGTGAGGCTGGTTGTCCCCCTGACCAGCAGAGTAACATAGTGAAGCTGGTTGTCCCCCTGACCAGCAGAGTAACATAGTGAGGTTGGTTGTCCCCCTGACCAGCAGAGTAACATAATGAGGCTGGTTGTCCCCCTGACCAGCAGAGTAACATAATGAGGCTGGTTGTCCCCCTGACCAGCAGAGTAACATAATGAGGCTGGTTGTCCCCCTGACCAGCAGAGTAACATAGTGAGGCTGGTTGTCCCCCTGACCAGCAGAGTAACATAGTGAAGCTGGTTGTCCCCCTGACCAGCAGAGTAACATAGTGAGGCTGGCTGTCCCCCTGACCAGCAGAGTAACATATTGAGGCTGGTTGTCCCCCTTGACCAGCAGAGTAACATAGTGAGGCTGGTTGTCCCCCTTGACCAGCAGAGTAACATAGTGACGCTGGTTGTCCCCCTACCAGCAGAGTAACATAGTGACGCTGGTTGTCCCCCTGACCAGCAGAGTAACATAATGAGGCTGGTTGTCCCCCTGACCAGCAGAGTAACATAGTGAGGCTGGTTGTCCCCCTGACCAGCAGAGTAACATAGTGAAGCTGGTTGTCCCCCTGACCAGCAGAGTAACATAGTGAGGCTGGCTGTCCCCCTAACCAGCAGAGTAACATATTGAGGCTGGTTGTCCCCCTGACATCAAAACAGAAATAATAAAACAGAAATGGACTTTCACAGGACATACACTCTGAAAAGACGTAGAAATTGCCACAAGACAAGTCCTCCTTGAATCGTCAAGGAAAAAGACAGCCATGCGATGCTGAAAACAGTTGGAGACAATGAACAACTGACGAACTGAAGAAAAGCGATGCAACTTGGAATAAAGCCAAGAAACAGACAAACAACAGAGTGTGGAGAAGGTCCAGGTGCTGTCTCTGAGCTCCCACCAGCGACAAGATGATTGAGTGAGTAACACACGGAACTAAGAGAAAGAGATTGTTAACAACCTTAGACTGAGTGGATGGTACAGTGACAAGATGAACACCATCATTGTGTCATTTCTTCTTCTTCTCTTCTTCCATTAAATGACCTCGATCAACTTGCTGACCATTCTGGTCATTAGTTTTGAGAGTTGTCCTTCTCTAGAATTAGTGATTCCACTACAGGTTACACATTTACCCCCTGTGTGGGATCTTTTACGTCCCCTGGCATAGACACCAGATAGAAGGGACCACCGGCTTTTAGTGTCTCTTCCGGAAGACACAGGCAAATGTGGGGTGAACGAAATTGCCTAAATTTCGAAACGGCGGAAGGTGGGATTGAACCAATCCCCTTGATTGACAGTTCGGCGCTCTACCGGGCAACCACCGCTCCCCACCATTTGTGTGAACAGATGTGAGCAGGGAATGGAGACTGACAGCAGGAGAATAGGGACGTGGAGAAAAGTGGCATGGATGACTGGAGGATGGGATAAGTGATGGAAGAAGGAAAGAACAGCAAACAGGGATCTACAGCAATGCTAGCCTCATCCCAGCACCCACAATACAGACAGGCAGAGGAGACCAATAACAAAGGCATCCTTTGACTGGGCATAGTTTCTGGTGGACAGATACATATTTAAGTTTAGGGTTTAGAAAATGTTGTTGTGAAGTTGTTGGTGGGTGACCAGGCCCCTCAAAAAATTATTCAAATTCATAGACAGATCATCGTGTGATGACAACAAAGTTGGTTATTTATATTTCAAATAACATACCATTCAATGCAAAACATGTAATTTTTTTAAGATAGAATATCCTAACTGAAACTGGTAGTAAATTGTCTGCTGTTTCTTAAAATGCAACAACAACAAAAATTCATTTATTCACTCTTGCAAACATAGTTTGGCTATTTGTCAGTTTTGTGAAATTGTCTAAGTCACAGTCTGTACCAGGCCACATCCACTGCTTATGTACTGGGCACAGATTTACAACCGCTACGCTTGTTTTTCCTTGTCAGTGTATTCCTTTTTCCATCAAAAGAAACATCTCCATTTAATCTAAAAACTCATCCAATCAATTCACACCAATCACTCTGTTTACCACCATTTTTCCAGACTGTCGCCATTTTGCCTATGAAAGTGGCCGCAATATGCGCACATTGTTGGATTTCCGATATTCAGTTAGTTGTGCAACCCGACTGATTTCTCGCTAAACTCGATAACCACGCTGGAATGCAGCGGACGCAAATTGAACGGACATCACACACATTACAGCATAATCGGATCTGAAAATGCTATTGGTGTTTGGAACGTGCCACGTAAAAGACGAGAACAGCCTGGTGGTATTGACATGCAAAATCGAGACTTTTATTTCCTCGACAGAAACAAACACAAAGCCAGATGGATGGACGTAATGAGACTTCGTCAGGCGTTCAAGCCATATTGATTCTGGGGCCGTGTCATCGCCGTCGTGGGGATGTCGTTATAACGTCCAACGTCAATGTGGCGTGAGGTCGTCTTAATCCACCGGGGACACGTCCCGACGTGACATTAAGTAATGTCAAGCTATCTGACGCAGTGCAACGATATAGTTGTGACATCAATTGATGAGATGGCAGCAGGCATACGCATGGATGTCACCCAGTATGTCTAGTTATCGACAAGGGATGTCACTTGATTGTTTGGTTGAATTTATTCAGCACAATGTTTGTGCAAGAATAACAGTAAAACACTGTTCTGTTACTCTAACCCCTGCACACTGTGCTCAATAAATACAACCATAGCCATAGACTTGGGGTGTCGAGTGCAGGTGGTGTGATGTACTTAGTGAATACCTCTCTATCACCTGAGGTAAGGGTATTTCTTGAAAAGGGGAATTGAGATATAATTGGAGAGTTTTTCACCTGATGTGAACATTATCTAATAACACTGCAGATATCAAACGCATAAATGAACACGAATGTACACTACAGTTGACTCGCATTACAAACTTGGCACATATTTGGAATATCAAAAGATAACAATGCTGATTTTGAAGTTAACTTATAAACTTATCAATGTAATTTTGTTGTATACCAGCTTTACTTATTCCTCAGTGCCACTGCAGTATCAGACTTTGGTGTGATAAACACTGCCACATTGTTAATAAAGATTTAATTGTTGTACATAATAGCATGTTCATAAAATACAATAAACTGCACTGCCACCAAAAACATGCCATTAATTTCAATATTCTGCACAAAAGGATTTTCAACATCTTTTCAATCCTGCGTTATGCCACCATTGAATGTTTTGTTTATTTAAAGGTCAATGAAGTGGGTTGGCTTGCAGAGTGATGGTGTCTGCGATCCTCTAAGCCATCGGCTAACTCGGCTAACTTCCTACCAGTGAAAGCAATCTTTTAGTAGGATGTTATTACGGTGTAAATCTGAGGCTCTCGGGACTGAATCATTAGTTGTGTCATGACAGACAATCAATAGATGCACAAGGGACTTGTCTGGTCTCCCCGTCTATGATTACTTACATGATCAAACCTTGCTTGAACACCATGTACAATCCACAATGCATTACCGACAAAAACTGTAATTGAACAGTGGCCCTTCTAACAGGTGGATTAGTTTACCGTAAGCTGCAATCTCACTGATATGGTTCATCTGTGCGTAAAACTAAATGTCACCAGGAATATTGAGTGAAGTGCAATGGAGATCCTGCTCGTAGAATTACAAGCACGCACATGTGTAATCGGGCACGCTGTCTTAAAATCAGGCAATTTTGATGGCTGGAATTCACAGTAATAGTTTCCCTTGATAAATAGGAGAGTGTGCATAGGAAAATGATATCAGGATTGTGCAATGAACTGAAAAATCATAACAAAACAGAGCTACTTGGATTATTAAATAGAATTCAATAAACCTCAGACATTTAGTTGAATTTCGTGTACTGAAACATAATTAAATAACGTGCTAGATTCCGACAACCATTGAGTGCCGACTTAACATAATGTCACAAAAACAGGTCAATATAATTTTGTATTATTGGTTTATGATTTCCAGCTATACTTGTAACAATACTAAATGCAAGGAAGTTTCACTGACACCTTTAAACCATTTGTTGCCCACCAAATCAAACCATGTATTAACTAGGAAGAATTGTGGACCTCTTCTGAATATAAACCCAAAAATTTACCTCTAAGTCATGTCCCATCAATTTTGTTTGGATGATATTCATGAATCCAAATTTCCAAAGTTGATACATCACTTTAAAAATTTACTTCAATTTATCAAATAAATACAAAATTACTCAAACTAGTTCAAGGTTCAAGACTGTTTTAGTGACTTTATACCAACAAGCAAAGGACAAGTAAATGGTAATGACTTGTGAAAGGTCACTTCCAACACCCATCATAACTGTCAATGTCATGGTCACATGTGGCTACTTAGACGGTCCGGTCTGCACTGGTTCACATGCACAGACAGCAAGAAACAAATAAATTTGATACTTACATCATCCATCAAATTCTCAAACTGCAAGTAAAAAGAAAACATCAGTTCTAAGTAATATGTTGCAAGATTAGTTCTACTGTTGTTATATTATTTTTTTAAACTTATAAAGCACAATATTAATTATTCAATAATTTAACATATTTTATTTTAACAGTGACTGTACATAGACACATGTAGCACACAGTTTAAGTAAGACCATAAAACAATATTACTGTACATACCTCAATTGAAATGTCTCGTTCAACATTGTACCGTGTCCGCAGATATTTCCTGGAAGTAGAATTGAATTTTTAATTTATGCTATCAATTTAATAATGTAATATATAATAAGAGATTTTAACGATTTCAGTACTAATAAAAAACAATTATCAAAGGTGAGAGAATTGCAGTGTCTGGTTCATTAATTGTATGGAACTGTTCAGACCTAGCGCTATTAATTATCAATGTTGTATTGTTATATTGATCTACATCATGTTTTCCCAAACACCACTTCTGAGGACAATAATCAATCAACTACTTGGTCACATCAATTTGCAAAAAAAATTCAATGCCAGTAACACTGTAGACTAGTGCGGAAGTGAATAATTCCTGACAGGCTGCATGGCTGCCACATTTATAAACAGAACACAGAGGATCAGGAACAGAAATTATAAAACGTCTGCTACCTATGCCCTTGACAACAACTACAGCAATTTACCAACAGAGCTTGTCAGAAATGCAATGAAACATCGACACATTCACATTGACTTGGTTCAATGTTTAAGTGAGTGAAATAATAATAATAATAAAATACAGTCAGGAGAACCTGCCCATTTAAAACATACTTTGTATAATATAACATATTTATATATATATATATATATATATATATATATATATATATAATATTATATATATATATATATATATATATATATATATATATATATATATATAGCAAATGTGGGCATTCATACCAGCAAGTATGTTTTAAATGGGCAGGTCCTCCTGATATATATATATCAGTCCATACAGGCTGTTTATACTCTGTTTTGTTAAATTTATTTACTATTTGACCATTTCATTAACAGAATGACATTACAAACGTAAGAATAGACAAGGTAGTTTTCAAACAAACAGTATTTAGAGTACTGAAAGTGTGATTGTAAACACAAGTTGCTGTTACATAACCGACCTGGGAATGGCTGTACAGTGTACTGTAAATGTTAGGTTTGTAGTAAATTCTTGCTTTTTAATACTGGTAGTCTCCTCAGAGTGTTCCATCGCAATGTGTCACAGTCAAGCCGCGGTGGCACAGGTTTATATAGCAACCCATCCACCCATCATTTGGATGGGTAAAACTCATTTAGGAAAGGTAGAAATACCACTGAACACAGGACGAGGTAGTAGATGAGTGAAAAGGTCTTCAATACACAACTTGACTGGCTTGTATACTTGTAATAACTATATCAACTGGCATGCATGTGTCTACCACAACATTTGTGACTGTCATATGTGTTATCCTGCATAGACACCTGTCTGCTGGTGGAACACAGAACTCACTAAAGAGAAAACGAGAGAAATCAGAGAACCAGCTAAAATATTCATTAGTCCATTAAGCAGATGACAGTCTTGATGCATTGAAATGCCATATTAGGCTGAACACATCAGACCATGAACAAGTAGTTTTCAGTTATTTATACATACTGTGTTCATATTAATGGTGCCTGTTCTTCAAGTTATTAGCAAATTTCAAATAATGTAAAGGTTACTTTTGCTCCTTTCGTCTTCCGAAAAGTCATACATTAATCCCAGAAAATTTGGCACTGGAGATGCAAATAATTTAGTATGGCGAAAACATTGACATACACTGACCTAAGCTAGCACAACACATATTCAACAGGTCTATCAGCATAAAGCAAACACATGTTACCACGGGGTACCTCTGGTAATTCGTTTATCCATTTTGATTGTTGTGTGTAACTCAAACAGCAATTCCAGAAACTTGCCACCCATCCCACCTATTTACACTATAACATTATGCAAAGCCCTGAATGATTTGTTGTGTTTAAATAACATATATTTTCTTCTGAGACATCACGTCAAATAGGAACAGTCGAGCATATGACATGTTTATATGTACACATTCCACACAAGAGAGACTCAATTTGATGCCT
Organism: Ridgeia piscesae; assembly: GCA_025642075.2. Taxonomy (NCBI): domain Eukaryota; kingdom Metazoa; phylum Annelida; class Polychaeta; order Sabellida; family Siboglinidae; genus Ridgeia; species Ridgeia piscesae. Next base: position 14,132 of record JAODUO010000426.1, read on the forward strand.
TCTCGATGAGATTCATTGAGGGCTAGAGGCTATATCAATCTCCTATGAACTGAGGCCAAATGGGGAATCACAGATTCAGTCCCATGACTCTGATTACCCGAGGTGATGTTGGTAACCACTACACCACTCGGGGCACGGAGCTCGCTGTTCTTGGTAAATAACTACATACACTGTACACCAAATCATACCCATCCCACTATCTGTAATTAGATGTGATAACTTTGTTATCTTTGTCACTACTGTCTGCAAAATGGCACATGTGCTCTAATACAGTGATTACGTGTCAACAATCAGTACCAGGTAATGCTAATTTGCAATAACACAATGTTCTGTAATCTTGTGTTCACAGCATAATAACAATAACATGATGTGTTGTCAATGAATGTGATGATTAGAATATGAATGAATTAATAGGTGAATAAATGAAGAACTTGTTAATTTCCACACCATTTTCAATATGCAGCATCTTTGTGAAGATGATTAATGTTGTAATACGCCAATACGGAAGTCTTCTTCCTCAATATTGCTAAATTGAAACTAGTGGATGAAGCACAAGGCATAATGAAACAGTATTATAATTTCATGAGTAAATTTAATTAGAGAAATAATTGGTTTAATGCTTAAACAATCAACTTTATATACTATTAATGTGTTAAACAAACTCTACATATATATATATATATATATATATATATATATATATATATATTATATATATATACATGTATAAATATATATATATATATATATATATATATATATATATATCAAATACAAACATTAATACAAAATCCACATTTCCAAAATACCCAGTATATAATGTATGCTAAACTGTTGGCGTATGGCTACTCTGTGTTTAAGATTAAAGCACATCTAGACTAATGCAGGGTCCTGTCACACTGTCATTTTGATTGGCTAAGTCAGCCAGGAGCAGGTCAACCCACTTTGTGTCAACCCACTTTGACAGATAAGACATTTCTATAACCTTGTGTAGATGCAGCCACTGTAATATGATGCCCTACAGTCGACTGCAAACTAATTTTTGGACAGGTAAAATTTCCGGGTACAGGATGGATGAGGATGCCATGAGTAGCAAAGATATTAGTCTCTGATAGAGAATGTCCAGTGTAAATAGTTAAGATAGATCTGTAGAAGTGGTAACTCATAGAACTTGACTGGATGGAGACCAACAAGATTATTCTGAAAGTGGATGACTTAAGAGAAATTGTGTCTCCAGGAGAAAGATCAGACCGTTAGGAAAAGAAGATTATAAGTGACAGTCAATCCAGATGTGGAGATGACGCAATATCATCTTCCAACAGTAGCAGATATAGATAGCTTCCTGTTCCATAACTTGAAAACACTACAACTGCTTCAGGATACTCCAAAGACACATAATCTGAAGTGATCTTTTTAAAACAACTACAATACATGTGAATTTGTTTATGTTATCAACAATCTGACTTAAATTTTTTATCCAAGGTTTGGGTAGGGTCTGAATGTGATAGTGATATTTAGTTTACTGTACTGTGCATAGTGTTCACATGCAGCATTTAAATAAACATCACCAATTTAGTTTAGTTCCAGGGGAACTTAGAACTGTTTAAATCACATTAAGTTATATAAAAATATCACATTATAATTTAAATGACAATGTCATGTTTATGTAATTGCTATCATTAATGGATGTCATGACAGATGACACTCATTAACGCAATCAGTTCATCTGGAGGTATAATAGTGGACAAAGTAATTTGTAACAGGGATCTGCTGTGTTGAACATGAGAAATGGGACATTGTTGAATATTAAAAGATGCAGTGCTTTTAACTCAGGCTGACTGTTGTATTGCCAATAAACGTATAAAAAGGTTGTTTTGAAGTTGGACGTTTTGTTTATCATTTGAACATGTTTCGGGTTGGAAACTGTCAAATGTCAAACAATTTGGTAGGTTGTATTCTTTTAACATTATCATAATAATCTTAATTCACAAAATTATATTAATTCATAGATATAAACCTGGGATAGGATTAAAACTGGGTAATCTTCCAGTTAACTGGCCTAAATTATTAGCTGTCATAATTTAGGCCAGTTAACTGGAAGATTCCTAAAACTGCTTCAAGATTTTAAAATTGTACTAAATAAAAGCCTTCGGAAATATAATTGTTTGTGAGTTCAACCACATCTACTTAGCCATTCAATGTCGAGAATAGCCTTAGATGTTGAACGTCAGGGCCCTCCACTCCTAGAAGCGGGTGTTCCTATCCCGAAGGCACGCCCACCTTCTTGTACAACACTTCCACAACGGCGCCCTAAAAACCAAGGCCTGATCGAGCACTGTCTCTGGCTGCTGTCACCGTCTTTCTCATTGTGTCTTTGCGTCTCTCCACTAATCTCGCTACATACTTGATTTATCAGACACACATATATACCCACCGTTTGTTTGCCCTGCCAAAACATCGGTCACAGCAATTCCCCATGGTCAGGCAGTTGGAATTTACAGTTATTTTCATCTGGACATATCCCTGCTGTCAGACATAGCTGAGCTGTCGGCTTGGGATTACTAAGCGGAAGTCAACAGTTGCTTCGCTGTGCGCATGTGTGATACATATGTTTTTTTACCGCTTCGATTAATCTGGCTCCGTTAGGTGGCGCCACCAGTCGTTATTGTTGTATTCTTGTGTTAGTTCGATCTTCTTTTGTCTCCATTATTGAATTATCGTCTTAAACTTTAAAATAAATATTGTGTCTTGAGTTTCCTTACTCCAAATCGGCTGGAAATGGTGAGTGTTGTACGCACTGAATTGGGTGCAATAACATGGAAAAATAATGATGCCATTGATGGTCGTTGACTCAACTTTGACGTTGGGTTAAATTTAGCGTCGTTTGTCATTGCAACAGCCAAATCTAAAATAAAAGTAATATTTTCAGTACGCTTGGTAAGCACAATTTTTAAATTAGGAACAATATTTTGGGCTTCAACTAAACGGTCTGACGTTTTGAAATTTGAAAAAAAAGCTTGATAATAAAAGCCAACACACCCCTTGGTATGTCATAATTGGCCTGTGCTACAAGCGTTTCCATTTATGTACAATACTGCAGATACATTTTACTAATGTGAAATGATAATACCGATGTTATTCTTTATTTTAGAATATTCGTGTTACAGAATTTTACCTTCAACATTTTAAAAGCTCGGTGGTGATCGTTTATCATAGCCTCAGAGCAGTCTGCTCACATGACCAGTAGTGCAACGTGATTGGTTATTATGCATGGGTGGCCATTTTAAAACAAACCTCATCGTCGAAGTGGGAAATTTGAATATTTTAAAAATACATACTCGTCTTGAAATACATAACAAATTATCTCCAGACAAGAGATAATATTCTGACAGGTATGTTTGAGACACAGCTTCCACACGTACACTTGATGAAGATGTTGTTTTAATTAAAAGAAACGTCAATGCTATCAAAACTAATAAAAGGTTTCCCAAAATTGATCAAAATGCCAGACCGTCGCTCACTCTCACTGACACTGTCACTCAGTCACTGCCTCTGCAGGCAAGTGAGGCAACTGTACACAAAGTAAATTGGACCGGATTCAAAGATCATGTGAAGACATTCAGTCAAATTACCTAGACTTAATAAATGTTACAGATACCCAAACTTTTAAGATTACCAAACAAATTTAGAATAGAATTAAGTTGGACAAGACAAACATGAATTGGAGTTACTCAGTTAGCTACCACACAATGACAATACTAGTCAATACCACAGTCCAGACAGTAATCGGGTACCCCACCATTCAACGGATTCCGGATGATTCGGCCTAAAATGGATTCAGCCCACTCGATCAGACGGATGATTCGGCCCACTTTGTTAAAATGCAGCAGTACCGTGTCGGATGTTTCGCTCCACTGGTCATGATCAGCAGAAATCAGAAAATCTAAGGATGTACAGTTTGGCCTACACTCTTTGTACAGGTTATATACATGTATGGGAACCTGCTGCATGCGTATATGCAACATGCTCAAAATGTGGTTATTTGTGGTTATTTATTTAATGTATTAAATTAACAATTAATTAATAAATATAATTTAGTATCGCCAGTCAGACAGATTTCAGGTCAAAAAAGTAAGATTTATTATAATAATCAATAATTATTATCTACTAAAAGTAATTATATATTTCGGGGCATACTAAAAGGCGGGCTACAATTGGCAGACCGCGCGGAAACGGCAGACCACATTCACAAAGATGCCACCGATCGGTACGCTCCATGTTTACGAGCTTTGTTGTTGTTTGCGCGTCCGATCGTAAATATTGGAGACTTTTATTATTGTGTTGTACTAACAATTCTAAATGTAATACCGAATGGTATTACTTGTATTTATAAAATCCTAGAAATAAATTAAAATGTTAGGCCTTACTAATTAACTCTACGAGTATTCGCTCAGTCAAAAACAGAAGTCCCACATAGTCATAGATGATAGACGGCAGCTGCATACTATCGGTTTATTTAAATCGTTTGATGTAATGACTCGCCTAAGGGTACATGTGTTCATAAGGCACTAATTCCCGTTACTGAATACCGAAACGGTCACCTGGCAGGTGAGGAATTCTGAGGCTCCCGCCATCTTTTGATGTTCTTTTATTTACTGTGAAAGGGCATATATGTGGATTGCACTGATAGCTGCATATTTGTTAGTGGGTGGGTGAGTAGTTCGTGTTATTGAAGGTTATTTATAGAATGTACTTCACTAAGATCATGGACGTTATATCTGAGGCTAGCTGTCTTTTGATGTAACAACTCGCCTAACGGTACATGTTTTCATAGGACATTATACACTTGTTATTGGATGCCGGCATTTGGTGAGGACATCTGAATGTTGATGGACATTATCTCTTCACAAGTGTACGTTAACTGTAGGTCTAGTTATTACTATCACTGAGACTCATTAGTACTTATGCTACTTATTACAATCACACTCGTTTTATCACCGCCATTAAAAGTATAACACTGATATGACTTATAGGTACAGCTGTATATTAATTTTTTTAAATTATTAAAAATATAAAACAAAAAGAAAGGCATTTGGTGAGGACATCTGAATTAAATTAAACTAAAGTATGACTAATAACTATATAAATAAAGCATTTAATAACATAAAAAATATTAATAAAAGTTTAATAAAATACAACATATTTAAATAAATTTAATAACATAAAAAATATTAATGTAGGCCCTATACAGTCATATGCATGTTATATATGCAGTACATGATGGTATATACATTGTATTACACGCTGCGCACACACACACACACACACACACACACACACACACACACACATATGAGATGTCATTGTTGAAGTGAAATAGTAATACTAAGAATACTGACTGTGTTGGTGGAAAATAAAAACAAACAAACAACAAATCCAAGAATTGTTATTTCGCCTTTCAAACATTGTACATATATGCTAACTTATAGTACTGTAGTTACATTTGCTTATTACACATATGTTATTATTGAAAGACATCTCAACATCACAAGAACACCGTAAAAACAGCAACTATAAGGCGCCAACTAGAACAACGCACGTAAAGGGCCCCCACATAAACATGGAGCGTACCGATCGGTGGCATCTATGTGAATGTGGTGAATCTGGTCTGCCGTTTCCGCGCGGTCTGCCAATTGTGGCCCGCCTTTTAGTATGCCCCTATATTTCACAACAGAAGAAAAATCATCAGATTACAGGTCACCAAAAATCAGATTTCGCATCACAGGCAGGACGGACAAGTCTGCATCTGTTGCAGATATTGTTGATGTGCCCCATGCGAGCGCAGTTAAGTAGGCCAAACTTCAACAATTGCATAAACAGACGATTTGGTCCAATGGGCCGAATCATCCAACTCCCCATTCAACAACCATAAGAAATGGTCAACCAGTGGTTTTAATAAAATGTGATCCATGTTTGAACCATCAGCAAATAACAGCAAAATTGAATTTGAAGAGGAATCTCATGCCAAATAAAAACGCACTAAATTATACCAAAAACATCATTACAATATCCAGTTCTAAGATATGTAAATTGGCACATGCCATTTCAATCCATGGACAAATAGAAATCATACTTTTTGCAGTTTAGGCCTGCTCCTCAAAAACCATGAAAACGGCCACTTACAGTCACCAAACGTGACATCATACACCATACACCTAAATACCTGATACACTTGTCATATGATACAAAAATTAAATCACTTTTTTATCGATCAAAATGTACACAAAATTAATTCATTTTTGTCTGTATACATTAGTTTCACAAGAAACTGTGGTAGGTGGTACCAGTTTAGCCTGGGTTAATGGGGTATGTTGGGATAACTAACTAACTTAGCATAATACATCCTTGTGCCCTCACCCAGATGGTTTAGAACTGTCAGTGTCACAGTATGCAAAATAAATAGGAAGCAGTTGTCAATAATTCCCATGGCTTTTCAATGACAAATATCTCTGATGTTTCAGTTGCACTAGCTGTATTTCTGATACAACAACCACAATTCTAGTACAGTCTTAGATTAGTTTTTTTTATCATGACTCATGTGTAATATACATTTAGAAACTTTTTAAATTATGTATTGATGTATACTTTTTAATTACATTTTAGTGCTTTCTTTATATATTTATTAATTATTTTATGAATTCTGCAAAAAATCCTTTCTTATACAATAAAGTGTTACCATTTTGTACTGTAACATGGCACCACTTTTCTCTCATTCTGCTATGTTCTTTCATGCTCAGGAGAAATTGTATAAGTTTTAACCATAATGTATACTATAAATACCCACAGTAGAAATTATTATACTTGTATGCGTTTTATGAGTCTGTTACCTTAAAAATGTCATTGTCGTGTATACCAGTTTGTGAAAGTTTTATATGTGGTTGTTTAAAATCTTTTGCATGGATAACAACTTTACAGCTGAAGTAAATCAAGTAATTGATATATGCTTTACTACATCTAGGTATTGGTGAATGTGCTGTGGACAACCATGTCTCGGTATCCAGCTTTAAATGGGCTGTACCATGTGAGGGAAACAATCGGCTCAGGTTAGTACATGTTCATGAACATTTTAAACCTTTTTACCACAATTCTACAATCCCAAATCATAGCTTTATGCAGAGACCCGATCACCCGTCTTTTGGACAGGTAATAACACGTGTTGTGGACAGGTAGAAATATCAGTGGTGGTGGATGGGTAACAAATGAAGGAGCAAAAAAGTCTACCATATATGTTGTCAGTTATGCCTTTAAAGTGATTGTAAATGTGTCACATGTGTATTTGTACACACATTTGAAGTTTGTAAACTGGCTTAACAGTTAACATGGATCCATGTCACATGTGCCCACCAAAACATGTGTGACTGGCAAAAATTTGACCTTGCATAAAGCCCTGCCCCAAATAATACTAATAGTCTAATATGGACTACGATTTATAATTTTATCAGTTATCATCAGTGAATTATATTTTTTAATTAGCATGCGCCACAAGAAATACATTTTAATAATTAACATAATACGTGTATCCCAATGAATCTGAGCTCAGGCGTACACAAATTATTAGGCATAGCTTTGAACTGGGAGACTGAAGAATCATCATTACGATAAGAGACCGGTAGGAATGTGATTTCAAACTTCGAAGTCTTTAGCTCTCTGCAACATATGGCTGCAATTCGAGATGATTATGCAGTGATGGGGAGTTGATTCTATATTTTCGGTGATGGCAATGTTTTGCTTAGTTTTAGGAATAAAAACATGGTTTATGTTGTTCCAGGGAATTTGAACTGTGGCATTATGTATATACCTCAGTTTGTGCAAGTAACAATAGCATTAACCTCATTAATACATAAAATTATGATATACCCTAAGAAATGTTGTACATATATCAACGTAACAACTATATTGTGAAGTTTTGTAGGTGTAACGCTACTTGTTTTCCTTGCAGGAGGTTTTGCCAAGGTGAAACTCGCCTATCATGTATTAACAGGAGACAAAGTCGCCATCAAAATTATGGACAAGCATACTCTAGGGGTAAGGTTTAATTTCATGAAGTAATATGTACCGGGGGTATATGTAAAACATGTGGAATTACCTCTCCGGTATGTGTTTTCAAAGAAATCAAAGTTTAAATTTTGTAGCTGTGGTCTAACCAGTGGTTAGGTAGACACATGTTGAATGAACTCTGAATGAGTGTATTGCTGCTCTAGCTACATCTATGATATCTTCGTTGTTTTACCAATATTCTGATATTATTTTTTATGCAGTAACAGTGGGATCGAATTAAGACATAATCTAAGACATGTTTATTTATCCACGTGTAGATCTACGAACGTATAGTATTCAATTTTTTATTCGCCAGCTGAAGAGTAAACACTCCTCATTGACAACGTATGTGATGTGGTTTGTTTGACATGTGGATGTTGTTGTAGGAGGACCTTCCACGTGTACGTACTGAGATTTCTGCTATGAAGGAACTCAACCATCAACACATCTGCAAGCTTTACCAGGTCATCGAGACAGACGAAAAGTTCTTCATGGTTATAGAGGTCAGTAAAACACACTAGTTGCATTATCTGCAATCTATGATGTTTGATCGCCTCGATATTACTCTAGATTGACGTTTGTACTGTCTGCATTATTTAGTCAAATACAGTATTTTATAAATGTGTAAAAACAATATTTATCATGAGTTTGCTCATGTATGTAGTATTTATGTTGATGATAACATAATGTTATAACAGCAGAATATTATCATTATTTCAGAAATATCAGACATGTAAATCTGAGGAGGCTATTAATGCATGCACTCAATACACGTACATATAGACACAAAAACAACCATTTTTACTTGAAATTATATTAAATAGTTTCTGTCAGACAGTTGCTAGTCTGCCCCCATGGGGGAATGTCCTACTTTACCATTTAACCTTATACATGTTGTCTTGTCTCCAGTATTGCCCTGGTGGTGAGTTGTTTGACTACATCGTGGCGAAGGACCGACTGCCAGAAGACGAGGCGCGTGTTTTCTTCCGCCAGATCTTTGCGGCGGTCGCACACATCCATGACAAGGGATATGCCCACCGAGACCTCAAGCCTGTAAGTGCCACTTCCCATTCACTTCTTCAGAGATGGAGACCTAATCAAGGATATGTTCCACAAACACACGACACAGCAGAGCATAGAGCTATCATAATCAGGCCTTTAATTGACATTTTTACCAGTCCAAAAATGTGCTGTCAGTAGATATGTGTGACTGTTCACGCACACATTTAGTCCACTTGGTTCTATGCAGAACTGTGATACATGTTTAAAGGCATAATTGACCAGAGATGGAGTGAGTACAATACAAATGTACTCGAGTACGAGTACGATTACTTTGAATATGCACAAGTACGAGTACTCAGAAAACAAATGTACTCGAGTACGATTACTTTACAATATACTCGAGTACGAGTACTTTACAATGTAATCATGATTACTTTCATGATTACTTTCATGAATATCCTGTTTCTAACATAAAGGCGACTTTCATGGAATCCCTAGGTGTCGTTCTTGTTCTGACTGATTACTGCTATCCACTATCCAGGTGTTATTATTATTAATAATTAGACGACTTTCTCAGGTATTGGATGAATCATTTAACACTGGATTAATAACTTAATTTATGGTTTCTGAATCAAATACAAATATGAGGCATTTAAAAATTTCAAATACATATGATCAAATACATTACAATAACAACACTTCAAAACCAGGGGGGCATATTCAAAAGAGTATCCAATTCAAATATGTAGTATATCAGATGGGTCCAGACATGGGGTCAAATACATTTGTATTTGAAAGTATTTAAATACTGTTTTAAATCTTTGTATTTGATGTTTAGTAATTAAAAGTATTTCTATTTAAATACTTTTTCAAATATTTTTTCAAATACATTGTCAGTATCAACATTTCTTTTTCACTGTCACATGTAATGCCTGCCAAACTGATTTCCTTAATGCACTGCAACTTCACCCAACATTGCTAACTACTGATGAAGACACTTAACAGCAGGCTTCCCCCATGGTCCTGCAGTGACCACAACTTGTGATTGCTCAGAGCCAGAGGATGGATTAACACCTAACAGTGACCATAGGTCAATATCCCCTTTTGTTCTTTAGTCAGGCTTCAATTTGGCACCAGGTTATTCTGGTTTCCTGGCTGACTTTGAAGTTGAGCCTTCCTCACAACATTAGCAATGATTAGCAGTGTCTCTTCTGAGGGCAACATAGGCATTATATTATTATGGACCTCCTGGCTTAACATACAAACAATATATTTTGGCCTTTACGCCTTTCAGTTAGTTGTCACTGTGATGCAGTTAGCAATAACAATACTCCCTAGCACTGGTCTGCCTGTCATCATATGAGCAAAACACTAATTATGCCTATAAACTAGATGTCTCAATATATGTGTTGCTTTTCTTTTATCTACATAGTAATACAAAATGAAAAGTATTTGAAAAATATATGAAAAAGTATTTGAGATACTTTTCAATGTATTCGTATTTAAATACATTTATAATTAAAAAGTATTTGTAATCCCTCAAGAATATTTGTATTTAAATATAAATTTCAATGTATTTTACCCTATGTCTGGATGGGACAAACACAGAATAGTTGTTGATTTAGACAGGTTTACAGTTTGCACTTAATTAAACATAATACTAGACAGGGATTTAGCAGCTAACCGCCCAGACCCAGTCAGGATTCTGGATGTTGGAAATATGACCAGTCATTCACACCATACTGACAGAGCAAACAGTACAGGTGGGCATATGGCCTGGCTTCTAAAATTACAAAGCAAGATGTTAGGGGGTGCTTATCTCCTGCAGTCCTTCCCAGGGACTGTCACAATATAACTTGTACTTTGTACTAAACAGGAGGGTGAGGTGATGTGGCTTCTCTGGGAAGAGAAGGTATTAATTAGGGAAATCTGACTGAATATTTATTTACCTGAAATGCTCAACAGTAATAGAAAATGATTACCTTGATTATTATTACATTTATTAGATTACTTCTAATATTTCCATTTTTTCTGTCTAATATATTTGCTTGCAACTGTTCATATGAAAAAAATGTAATCGTGAGAAGTAATCGTGAGTACGATTACTTTCCTTCGTACTCGAGTACGAGTACTCAAACAGTACTCGTACTCGAGTACGAGTACACGAGTATGATTACTCCATCTCTGTAATTGACATATAAATAATAAACAAGAGTCGGTAATATATAGCTTTTTGCTACACAAATTACTACCTGTCCAACCTGTATTTTACAGTTTTTTTAGTATAATTTTAACCCATCCAATGCAATCTCCGCCCCACCAAATCATGGATGGACAGATATCTAAATAAAAGTTGTAATCTGTATCGTGTTTCCACACTTAGATGTTCATCAAGATGGCCATTTTTAGCTCAGAATTCATTTTCTCTCCATCTTAATTTCAGTCGTTCTACTTTCATGCTCTCGTGGTCAATCTCTCGTCACTCGTTCTATTTACATGTTCTCTCCATCTCGGTTTATTCCCATCTGTCTTAATTAAGATGATGACACATCCTAGTCTCTTCTTTTAATTCATCATGTCTGTTTACTGTGGGGAGTGGTGGTTGTGCAGTAGAGCGCCAGACAGTCAATCGAGGGGACGGTGGTTAAATTTCGACAATTTTGTTTACCGCACATTTGTCAGTGTCTTTCAGAAGAGACACTAAAAGCCGGTGGTCCCTTCTGTCAGGTGTCTATGCCAGGGGAAGTAAAAGGTCCCAACCAGGGGGCAAATGTGTAACCTGTAGTGGACTCACTAATTCTAGAGAGAAGGATAACTCCTGCGTTAGCTGTTTGGAGGGAAACCACCTAAGATACACTGTCTTCGAAGCCAGTTCTTCTCTTCTATCTGTTGGGTTTGATTGCCAGATAGAAATGCCACTAGCAGCTACTACAAGTATGATGAAATTGGCATGTTAACACTAACAGGCAGAGAGCCTGTCTAAATTATTGTTCTAACAGAGGTTAGAAACTAAGCGCTTTACATTCCTGATGGATCTGTTCATTTCAACACTAATTTGCCTTCTAAGAATTAAGAAACAATCAGCCACAGTGCAATTACTGCAATAAAAGTAATAAGTGTTCACAATTCCACAAATGTGTACATTCAGATGTTCATTCATACAGTTGAGGCAATATGGAATTAACAACATATTTCATCAGAATGTTAAACAGCAGCACAGGATTTGAATCCTGGTCGTCTTGATTAAAAGTCAGACGTTCTACCCACAATGCTACAGTGCTTTTTATGTCATGGATATCTTATTGTTGAATATGTATTTGAAATGTAGGTCATGTTCATTTGGTTGCTTTTCAGGAGAACTTACTACTTGATGAAGACCAGGACCTCAAGCTTATTGACTTTGGTCTATGTGCGAAACCAAAGGTAATCTAATTCCAACATGGTCAGTGTTAGTGTCCAAAAGTAAACAAACAGCAGACTCCAACACAATTGACAGCCAGTATGATTTAGAAATGACAACATTTGGTTAGTCACAGTACCTGAGTCTAGTTAACAATTTCTTATGCGTACATATTGGTACATTAATTTGGTAAAATTACACATTTTACAAAAACAAAAAATTGCATATTTACACAGCATTGAAATAAACAATATATACTATAACTGCATACTCAGTGCCTCTTATATAGACCTGTTTCCAACCTTGTCTGTACTCGGTACCATCATTGATTGGGGAGGAAGTGTATTGGTCTATATTGGTCTGCTGACAGTCGGTGGTGCTTTCAGGGTGGCATGCACCGCCATCTGTCGACGTGTTGTGGCAGTCCCGCCTACGCCGCCCCGGAGCTGATCGCAGGCAAGGAGTACCTGGGGGCTGAGGTCAGTGGCTTTTGGGGAATCAGTTTGATTTGCATAATCGTTAAATGGTGTCTGGACAACCACTGTAAGGTAAACCTGATTGCAGGGCAGCGATACTAGTGACACCTGTTTGTTGTAACTGAGGGTAGCATACAGGAATTGGTGACAGTGTATGCATGTTTGTAATAATCACCATAGGATCATTATAAGACGGCCTTGAAATGGTTGTGTTTGTACTTTATAGGCTGACATGTGGAGTATGGGAGTTCTACGCTATGTTCTACTGTGTGATGTGTTTGTAAGCTGACATGTGGAGTATGGGAGTCCTGCTCTATGCCCGACTGTGTGATATGTTTGCAGGCTGATAAGGGGAGTATGGGGGTCCTACTCTATGCCCTACTGTGTGATATGTTTGCAGGCTGATATGTGGAGTATGGGAGTCCTACTCTTTGCTCTACTGTGTGATGTGTTTGTAAGCTGACATGTGGAGTATGGGAGTCCTACTCTATGCCCTACTGTGTGATGTGTTTATAGGCTGACATGTGGAGTATGGGAGTCCTACTCTATGCTCTACTGTGTGATATGTTTGTAGGCTGACATGTGGAGTATGGGAGTCCTACTCTATGCTCTACTGTGTGATGTGTTTGTAGGCTGACATGTGGAGTATGGGAGTCCTACTCTATGCTCTACTGTGTGATGTGTTTGTAGGCTGACATGTGGAGTATGGGAGTCCTACTCTATGCTCTACTGTGTGATGTGTTTGTAGGCTGACATGTGGAGTATGGGAGTCCTACTCTATGCTCTACTGTGTGATGTGTTTGTAGGCTGACATGTGGAGTATGAGAGTCCTACTCTATGCTCTACTGTGTGATGTGTTTGTAGGCTGACATGTGGAGTATGGGAGTCCTACTCTATGCTCTACTGTGTGATGTGTTTGTAGGCTGACATGTGGAGTATGGGGTCCTACTCTATGCTCTACTGTGTGGTGTGTTTGTAGGCTGACATGTGGAGTATGGGGTCCTACTCTATGCTCTACTGTGTGGTGTGTTTGTAGGCTGACATGTGGAGTATGGGGTCCTACTCTATGCTCTACTGTGTGGTGTGTTTGTAGGCTGACATGTGGAGTATGGGAGTCCTACTCTATGCTCTACTGTGTGGTGTGTTTGTAGGCTGACATGTGGAGTATGGGGGTCCTACTCTATGCTCTACTGTGTGGTGTGTTTGTAGGCTGACATGTGGAGTATGGGAGTCCTACTCTATGCTCTACTGTGTGGTGTGTTTGTAGGCTGACATGTGGAGTATGGGAGTCCTACTCTATGCTCTACTGTGTGGTGTGTTTGTAGGCTGACATGTGGAGTATGGGAGTCCTACTCTATGCTCTACTGTGTGGTGTGTTTGTAGGCTGACATGTGGAGTATGGGGTCCTACTCTATGCTCTACTGTGTGATGTGTTTGTAGGCTGACATGTGGAGTATGGGAGTCCTACTCTATGCTCTACTGTGTGGTGTGTTTGTAGGCTGACATGTGGAGTATGGGGGTCCTACTCTATGCTCTACTGTGTGGTGTGTTTGTAGGCTGACATGTGGAGTATGGGGGTCCTACTCTATGCTCTACTGTGTGGTGTGTTTGTAGGCTGACATGTGGAGTATGGGGGTCCTACTCTATGCTCTACTGTGTGGTGTGTTTGTAGGCTGACATGTGGAGTATGGGGGTCCTACTCTATGCTCTACTGTGTGGTGTGTTTGTAGGCTGACATGTGGAGTATGGGGTCCTACTCTATGCTCTACTGTGTGGTGTGTTTGTAGGCTGACATGTGGAGTGTGGGAGTCCTACTCTATGCTCTACTGTGTGGTGTGTTTGTAGGCTGACATGTGGAGTGTGGGGGTCCTACTCTATGCTCTACTGTGTGGTGTGTTTGTAGGCTGACATGTGGAGTATGGGGGTCCTACTCTATGCTCTACTGTGTGGTGTGTTTGTAGGCTGACATGTGGAGTGTGGGGGTCCTACTCTATGCTCTACTGTGTGGTGTGTTTGTAGGCTGACATGTGGAGTATGGGGGTCCTACTCTATGCTCTACTGTGTGGTGTGTTTGTAGGCTGACATGTGGAGTATGGGGGTCCTACTCTATGCTCTACTGTGTGGTGTGTTTGTAGGCTGACATGTGGAGTATGGGGGTCCTACTCTATGCTCTACTGTGTGGTGTGTTTGTAGGCTGACATGTGGAGTATGGGGTCCTACTCTATGCTCTACTGTGTGGTGTGTTTGTAGGCTGACATGTGGAGTATGGGAGTCCTACTCTATGCTCTACTGTGTGGTGTGTTTGTAGGCTGACATGTGGAGTATGGGGTCCTACTCTATGCTCTACTGTGTGGTGTGTTTGTAGGCTGACATGTGGAGTATGGGGTCCTACTCTATGCTCTACTGTGTGGTGTGTTTGTAGGCTGACATGTGGAGTATGGGGGTCCTACTCTATGCTCTACTGTGTGGTGTGTTTGTAGGCTGACATGTGGAGTATGGGGCTCCTACTCTATGCTCTACTGTGTGGTGTGTTTGTAGGCTGACATGTGGAGTATGGGGGTCCTACTCTATGCTCTACTGTGTGGTGTGTTTGTAGGCTGACATGTGGAGTATGGGGGTCCTACTCTATGCTCTACTGTGTGGTGTGTTTGTAGGCTGACATGTGGAGTATGGGGGTCCTACTCTATGCTCTACTGTGTGGTGTGTTTGTAGGCTGACATGTGGAGTATGGGGTCCTACTCTATGCTCTACTGTGTGGTGTGTTTGTAGGCTGACATGTGGAGTATGGGAGTCCTACTCTATGCTCTACTGTGTGGTGTGTTTGTAGGCTGACATGTGGAGTATGGGGGTCCTACTCTATGCTCTACTGTGTGGTGTGTTTGTAGGCTGACATGTGGAGTATGGGGGTCCTACTCTATGCTCTACTGTGTGGTGTGTTTGTAGGCTGACATGTGGAGTATGGGGTCCTACTCTATGCTCTACTGTGTGGTGTGTTTGTAGGCTGACATGTGGAGTATGGGGGTCCTACTCTATGCTCTACTGTGTGGTGTGTTTGTAGGCTGACATGTGGAGTATGGGGGTCCTACTCTATGCTCTACTGTGTGGTGTGTTTGTAGGCTGACATGTGGGGTATGGGGGTCCTACTCTATGCTCTACTGTGTGGTGTGTTTGTAGGCTGACATGTGGGGTATGGGGTCCTACTCTATGCTCTACTGTGTGGTGTGTTTGTAGGCTGACATGTGGAGTATGGGAGTCCTACTCTATGCTCTACTGTGTGGTGTGTTTGTAGGCTGACATGTGGAGTATGGGGTCCTACTCTATGCTCTACTGTGTGGTGTGTTTGTAGGCTGACATGTGGAGTATGGGGTCCTACTCTATGCTCTACTGTGTGGTGTGTTTGTAGGCTGACATGTGGAGTATGGGGTCCTACTCTATGCTCTACTGTGTGGTGTGTTTGTAGGCTGACATGTGGAGTATGGGGGTCCTACTCTATGCTCTACTGTGTGGTGTGTTTGTAGGCTGACATGTGGAGTATGGGGGTCCTACTCTATGCTCTACTGTGTGGTGTGTTTGTAGGCTGACATGTGGAGTATGGGGGTCCTACTCTATGCTCTACTGTGTGGTGTGTTTGTAGGCTGACATGTGGAGTATGGGGTCCTACTCTATGCTCTACTGTGTGGTGTGTTTGTAGGCTGACATGTGGAGTATGGGATCCTACTCTATGCTCTACTGTGTGGTGTGTTTGTAGGCTGACATGTGGAGTATGGGGTCCTGCTCTATGCTCTACTGTGTGGTGTGTTTGTAGGCTGACATGTGGAGTATGGGGGTCCTACTCTATGCTCTACTGTGTGGTGTGTTTGTAGGCTGACATGTGGAGTATGGGAGTCCTGCTCTATGCTCTACTGTGTGGTGTGTTTGTAGGCTGACATGTGGAGTATGGGAGTCCTACTCTATGCTCTACTGTGTGGTGTGTTTGTAGGCTGACATGTGGAGTATGGGGGTCCTACTCTATGCTCTACTGTGTGGTGTGTTTGTAGGCTGACATGTGGAGTATGGGGGTCCTACTCTATGCTCTACTGTGTGGTGTGTTTGTAGGCTGACATGTGGAGTATGGGGGTCCTACTCTATGCTCTACTGTGTGGTGTGTTTGTAGGCTGACATGTGGAGTATGGGGGTCCTACTCTATGCTCTACTGTGTGGTGTGTTTGTAGGCTGACATGTGGAGTATGGGAGTCCTACTCTATGCTCTACTGTGTGGTGTGTTTGTAGGCTGACATGTGGAGTATGGGAGTCCTACTCTATGCTCTACTGTGTGGTGTGTTTGTAGGCTGACATGTGGAGTATGGGAGTCCTACTCTATGCTCTACTGTGTGGCTTCCTGCCATTTGATGATGACAACATTCCTTTCCTATACAAGAAGATCCAGGTGAGTCCACCAAACATAGACATACACACAGCTTGATCACATGAGTTGTCGGGGAGGCACGACATAATGCGAAATGAAGTTAAAATACTTGTTACTGAAAAGTAGATTGTTTTAATAGTATTAGTAATGTCAAAGAGTATTTGCAGACTGCTCGACAAGAGGATAGAACAAGTCCACAACTTCAAAAGGGTTTATGGACGAAGATGAAGAATAACATCTTTAGAGTACTGCATAATTCTGCAACATGCAAATGTCCACTGCCATTTTAGCATGTCTGGTTTTCCATTAAGAATTATCAGTTTCATTATGTAATGGAGTTTCACTCTAGGGGCTTTTTTGTAAAGAACAATTTTTTAATGTCTTCTGGCATGCATTGTTTTATGTATCCATATTTAGAGCTTATCACTAAAACAATAAAAAAATGTTTGTCAAGCCATACAAAGATGCTGAATACCTGGTGCTTCATGTATTCCATTGTATATTTGGTTGACATTCTGGCTTCAGTAGTTTTTTCTTATAACAGAAACACATATCAAAGTTGCAGAGGTGACAAATGTGTGAAGAAATGTTTGGTCAACAGGATGTCATGCTTCGGTAGTCAAATATTTCACATGTATAATTGTCATCAGCATTGTTGGCAAGACAAATCTCAAAAGGCAGTCGTGCCAAAAAAATTGGAAGTGAGCAAATAATGACGTATCGAATGTGTCAGTTTGGCCATGTCCTAACGCGAGACAGTCCACTATGGCACTATATAATATTTAGATAATGATCTTGTACAACCTAACATGAGATTCGTGTGTGTACTAAAGTGTGTATGTTGTGACTTCAGACAGGCAAGTATGAGGTGCCCAAGTGGCTGTCGAGGGAGAGCATCAACGTCCTGGCGGCCATGCTACAGGTCGACCCAAAGAAACGTATCACCATCAAGGAACTGCTGCACCACCCATGGGTACAGAAGGACTTCAACCACTCTGTGTCATGGCGCAGCAAGTTCAAGGTCAGTCCACAGTTGTAAAGTCCGTGCTTGTACAATCAGTCTAGTCTCGCTTTACCGACTGTCGATCAGCTGCGTAACTATGCCGGGTTTTGAATATTATCTGTGTGGGCTAAACAGTGTTGCCACCTCATGGATACTGGTTAATTCTGCCGTAATTCCTATTTTATAAACAACTGCAAATTTTTATTTATTTTGTGTTAGCATAAGTTTAATTTTAAAGTTTTTATAATACAGCATTATCTGATAAAAAATAATTTTATTTAATTTATTTCAAATTCAGCCTGAGAACCAATTAGCGTCTCTACCCTAATCTGGGGTAAGGCCGCCTTGGCGGTTACAACTGCAGGTGGAGTTGAGGGACTTAAGTGCTGCCACCTCACGGAGCCTGGGTAACCGAGGCTACAGCCAGTCATGATCCATTTTAGGTGTTTGTGTAAAAAGTGATCATTATTAATACATTTTTGTGTAGGTAATGAATAGTTTGCAATTGATTTAGCAATTTTAGATGCTTGAGCACTTGCATATGACAAGACTGAACAAGCGACACATTCTGAGCTGGCTACTCAGATCAAGCTCCATTCCCGTGGTTGGTTTCAGGACTGTTTAGTTGGTCGTGCTTCGTATGGTTGGGGCAAAGGCTGATCTCATAGGTTTCTGAAGTAAAACATGCATTGCCTCAGATCCCTCAACATTATTTTGCAATTTTTAGAATCAATAACATATCAACATATTTTGGTACTCTATATATTTATCCTGCCACCTTTACCACTGATTAGTTTGTTTGTGTTAATTGTGTGGATGTGGCATTCTAGATTGTGTATCTTGACAACTGTCTTTCCTACAGAGTCGAGTAGATGAAGACTGCATCACGGAGCTGGCTGTGTATTATGGGAAGACAAAGTCGGAAATGAAAGCAATGGTTGAAGAGGTAACATTTCATAAAACTTCACCGTGTCACAAAATCACAATTTTTTGAAGTATCCAGCTTGTTCCTGTGTTTTTTTAATGATGTATGTTTACAAACACACAGCTAAATGTGTGCAGTTATATTACTCTGTGTAATGAATTAACTCCTGAATAATTACATTGTAAGCCCTACTTGATTCAGTTGCATAAATTTACAAGTAAATTCTTTCCCATAAAAACTTTTATTGGGATACATGTTCAGTTATTTCTAATAATAATATAAACACCGATAAAAATGTCTGGGTGAACTTGCTTACATTCAGTGTGAGAAGATGCAAAAGTATCCAAGCTCTGAGATATGTTACACTATCAGTTTGTGTCGTGTCTGTATGTGTAAATACTGTAGAATTTTGATGGATGTTGTTTGTAGTGGAAGTATGAGTATCTCACAGCCACCTACCTGCTGTTGCTTAACAAGAAGACGACAGGTCGACCAATCAGATTACTCCCACAGAGGGCGCTCACAGAGCGGCAACGAGTGAGTATCTGAAGGAAGGATCATGGTTTAGATTTGTTTAGCCATTACGTTTTTATTGCCTGGTATCAGCGTGGGGGTCGTTTTGCTAGTTTTCTTTCCTGTTTGATGGTCTCTTCGGCATTCTGCCTATTGCTTCGTAGCAGTTTCAGCTTTGGAGACGATCTAATATTTTGATGTTGTCCTTAATTCTCTTAAATAATCCTACAAGTGACATACTTTAATTAGTGCATCACTTGAGTTGGACCACCATTTTAAGCTAGGCTTCTACAGAGCAATTTTGTAGTTCTTGTATACACTGAGATCATGCTGCAACTTGTTAGTCGTAGTAATCATTGCTTCTGTGACTTGCACATATCCAGGCCTCTACCTCAGTTATTCTCGTGTATACATAGCTCATTTAGTTGTATTGTCCCTAAAGTCCCCCACCGTACCTTGTTCTACCCCATTTTTTTTTTAAGCCCACGTATCTTTTTCCCAGTCACCCACTGTATCTTGTTCTACCTCAATCCCTGTGTAGTCCGCCACTGTACCTTGTTCTACCCCCTTCCCCACATACCCCACTTTACCTTGTTCTACCCCCTTCCCTACATGCCCCACTGTACCTTGTTCTACCCCCTTCCCTGCAGGCCCCACTGTATCTTGTTCTACCCCCTTCCTACATGCCCCACTGTATCTTGTTCTACCCCCTTCCCTAAATGCCCCATTGTATCTTGTTCTACCCCCTTCCGTACATGCCCCACTGTACCTTGTTCTACCCCCTTCCCTACATGCCCCACTGTACCTTGTTCTACCCCCTTCCCTACATGCCCCACTGTACCTTGTTCTACCCCCTTCCCTAAATGCCCCACTGTATCTTGTTCTACCCCCTTCCCTACATGCCCCACTGTATCTTGTTCTACCCCCTTACACCCCACGTACTTTCACCCCACCCTGTACTTGTTACCCCCTTCCCTAATGCCCCACTGTATCTTGTTCTACCCCCTTCCCTACATGCCCCACTGTATCTTGTTTTACCCCCTTCCGTACATGCCCCACTGTATCTTGTTCTACCCCCTTCCCTAACATGCCCCACTGTATCTTGTTCTACCCCCTTCCCTAATGCCCCACTGTATCTTGTTCTACCCCCTTCCGTACATGCCCCACTGTATCTTGTTCTACCCCCTTCCGTACATGCCCCACTGTATCTTGTTCTACCCCCTTCCCGTACATGCCCCACTGTATCTTGTTCTACCCCCTTCCCTACATGCCCCACTGTATCTTGTTCTACCCCCTTCCCTACATGCCCCACTGTACCTTGTTCTACCCCCTTCCCTACATGCCCCACTGTACCTTGTTCTACCCCCTTCCCTACATGCCCCACTGTATCTTGTTCTACCCCCTTCCCTACATGCCCCACTGTATCTTGTTCTACCCCCTTCCCTACATGCCCCACTGTACCTTGTCTACCCCCTTCCCTACATGCCCCACTGTACCTTGTCCTACCCCCTTCCCTACATGCCCCACTGTATCTTGTTCTACCCCTTCCCTACATGCCCCACTGTACCTTGTCCTACCCCCTTCCCTACATGCCCCACTGTACCTTGTTCTACCCCTTCCCTACATGCCCCACTGTACCTTGTCCTACCCCCTTCCCTACATGCCCCACTGTATCTTGTTCTACCCCTTCCCTACATGCCCCACTGTACCTTGTCCTACCCCCTTCCCTACATGCCCCACTGTACCTTGTCCTACCCCTTCCCTACATGCCCCACTGTACCTTGTTCTACCCCTTCCCTACATGCCCCACTGTACCTTGTCCTACCCCTTCCCTACATGCCCCACTGTACCTTGTCTACCCCCTTCCCTACATGCCCCACTGTACCTTGTCCTACCCCCTTCCCTACATGCCCCACTGTATCTTGTTCTACCCCCTTCCCTACATGCCCCACTGTACCTTGTCCTACCCCCTTCCCTACATGCCCCACTGTACCTTGTTCTACCCCTTCCCTACATGCCCCACTGTACCTTGTCCTACCCCCTTCCCTACATGCCCCACTGTACCTTGTTCTACCCCTTCCCTACATGCCCCACTGTACCTTGTCTACCCCTTCCCTACATGCCCCACTGTACTTGTTCTACCCCTTCCCTACATGCCCCACTGTACCTTTTTCCCTACCCCTTCCCTACATGCCCCACTGTATCCTTGTTCTACCCCCTTCCCTACATGCCCCACTGTATCTTGTTCTACCCCTTCCCTACATGCCCCACTGTATCTTGTTCTACCCCTTCCCTACATGCCCCACTGTATCTTGTTCTACCCCTTCCCTACATGCCCCACTGTACCTTGTTCTACCCCCTTCCCTACATGCCCCACTGTATCTTGTTCTACCCCTTCCCTACATGCCCACTGTACTTGTTCTACCCTTCCCTACATGCCCCACTGTACCTTGTCCTACCCCCTTCCCTACATGCCCCACTGTACCTTGTTCTACCCCTTCCCTACATGCCCCACTGTACCTTGTCCTACCCCCTTCCCTACATGCCCCACTGTATCTTGTTCTACCCCTTCCCTACATGTCCCACTGTACCTTGTCCTACCCCCTTCCCTACATGCCCCACTGTATCTTGTTCTACCCCTTCCCTACATGTCCCACTGTACCTTGTCCTACCCCCTTCCCTAACATGCCCCACTGTACCTTGTTCTACCCCTTCCCTACATGCCCCACTGTACCTTGTTCTACCCCTTCCCTACATGCCCCACTGTATCTTGTTCTACCCCTTCCCTACATGCCCCACTGTACCTTGTTCTACCCACTTCCCTACATGCCCCACTGTACCTTGTTCTACCCCTTCCCTACATGCCCCACTGTATCTTGTTCTACCCCTTCCCTACATGCCCCACTGTATCTTGTTCTACCCCTTCCCTACATGCCCCACTGTATCTTGTTCTACCCCTTCCCTACATGCCCCACTGTACCTTGTTCTACCCCTTCCCTACATGCCCCACTGTACCTTGTTCTACCCATTTCCTGCAGGGCCCACTGTACCTTGTCCTACCCCCTTCCCTACATGCCCCACTGTATCTTGTTCTACCCCTTCCCTACATGCCCCACTGTATCTTGTTCTACCCCTTCCCTACATGCCCCACTGTACCTTGTCCTACCCCCTTCCCTACATGCCCCACTGTATCTTGTTCTACCCCTTCCCTACATGCCCCACTGTACCTTGTCCTACCCCCTTCCCTACATGCCCCACTGTATCTTGTTCTACCCCTTCCCTACATGTCCCACTGTACCTTGTCCTACCCCCTTCCCTACATGCCCCACTGTATCTTGTTCTACCCCTTCCCTACTCCCATGTCTTGTTCACCCTTCCCACATGCCACTGACCTTGTTCTACCCCTTCCCTACATGCCCCACTGTACCTTGTTCTACCCACTTCCCTACATGCCCCACTGTACCTTGTTCTACCCCCTTCCCTACATGCCCCACTGTATCTTGTCCTACCCCCTTCCCTACATGCCCCACTGTATCTTGTTCTACCCCTTCCCTACATGCCCCACTGTACCTTGTTCTACCCCCTTCCCTACATGCCCCACTGTACCTTGTTCTACCCATTTCCTGCAGGCCCCCAGCGTCGACCTGTCAGAAGTGATAGACTCGCCATTCATTGACACCATCAAGCGGTGCACAGAGCGTAGTAGTGCGCGTCCATCGGGCCGCCGCACGCGTCACACGGCCAGAGACATAGAGGACCAGGAGAACTTTGCTGTCCCAGCCGCTGTGACAAACACCCCCCGTCCCAAGAGACCCCCTACATACGGCATGTCATCGCCCCCGCCCCCTACGTCATGTCTACGCAACAGGACAGCAACAAAGTCATCCCCACCGCCAATGTCAGCAATCCTGACCACCGACGCACGGAGTGAGTCACCTGATGAGGGAGCATTCATTAACGTTTGTTTTTATTTACATTGCATAAATATATTATAGGCATACTTCATAAAAAAATATTAGTACCCACAGAGTAACCTGTTTACAAACACTTGATTGATGCCATGTTCACACACACACAAAATTAATCAGTGGTCAGTATAACTGATTTGTGTCCTGTGTACAATTGTTCCAAGGTGTGTAATTTATGTTAAACATGGTATATCTGGCTTACCTATCTGATTTAATTTTCGACAAAGGCCAATAAAAGCCACTCCTGAAATGTTAAGTGATCATGGACGACAATCAAGTTAGAATGCATTGAAAAAGAAGAAAATAATTCATGTTCAATTCAATTGTAATTGTAAATATAATTTTTAATGATATTTAGTCCTCTTATAATGTATGTTTAATAATTTAAATTATATTTTTAGAAGATAATTTATTCATATATATGTATATATATATATATATATATTAAACAATTTTAAAGGACATTTTATATATATATATTTATTTATTTATTTAACTAGTTTACACCACAATTATTGTTAAATAGATAATCTATTATTTTAATTGTGTCTTTATTTATTTATTATATTAAAAACATTTTAAAGAACACATTATGTACAATGTATATTTTATATATATATCTTATATTTATTTGCCATATTTCATTTTATTGTATAGGCACTATATGAGTCAATGCCAGACTACATTCCAATTCATCATAATTTTATAATGTATGTTGAATATGGCAATAAAGCTTTATTATTATTATTATGTAATATTTATTCAAAAATCAATGATTGTGTAAAAGTTTGATCTATGGATCTGTGAAATATTAGAATTGGGATTTAATAACCGTTTGCTGGAATGTAAAAAATGGTTACTGAGGACAATATGTTGATTTCAGCACCACGACAAGTGCGTATGTTGGATGATAATGCCTACTCAGCGGCTGCAGTGTTGTCGCCGTCACGCTCCGTTGATTCACAGCTCAACAACATGGCTGTCACACAGTCGCACAAGACGCCAGTCTCAGCACAGAATGGGTATGTTGTCTTACACCTCACCTCGGTCTTTCTTACTCATTTTATCATGCATGACAATGATTCACGTTGGGAGAATTCCGAGGTGGTTTCTGACATGTCAATATTGCACGCACAAAACAAGTAGGCGTATAACTCTCAAATTATGTTACTAGTATTCTTGTTTCAGCATTGACAGCAGAATTTTTATAATATCAACTTTTACTGTCATTATAAGCTGTACCTATTGTGTCATAAAACAACGTGTTCATCAGTCCAAGCCTATCGTATCAGAGGTGTATGAATGCAGTTGGTTCATCCTAGACAAACGTGGGTTTTGGGGATAGCACAGCTATAGGTGGTTTGGAGGGGAGGTAAATTTTCAGCCCAGAATGAAGCCACTGTAATTTATTTTTACAAAGTGGTCAGATTTCAACACAAATATAGGTTGGTGAACACATAGAATTTGTGTGACGGCTTTATTAGAATTTAATTTATAGATGTCCAATTCTATAGTTTCTCTAGACAGTGTCCTTTCCCCGTGGAAAACCAGGTAACTCAGCATCTTTAAAAAGTACTATTCGTTTTATTTACATATGAATATAAACTAATTTTGTTGTAAACTGAACGTCTATATTTGGTAAATATCTAGAATACACAATATAGATTCTCACTCATAAAGTCCCTCATTTCTAATACTCCCAAAATGTAAAAAACCATAGTACTAATTATGTAGAATAATAAATACAATTAATCATCACAATATCACTAGGAGGAGGTACGAGCATGTAGTCTAGATATAACAGTGGTGAGATTTTAATTGAAAATCTAGTATTTTTGCTTTAAATGATTACAAATTAGATTTCCGTAGTTATTTTTTGGGAAACAGTGTCGATGAGCGCATGACAAGATGTTTATTTGTGGTTTTCTAAAGTGCGGTCCGAGCCGTTGCGGCACTGAAACCTGACACTGTGTCATCTCCTGTCACTGCGTCGAAACGGAAGTAGGTCATCCAATGGCACTTAGCCGTGGTTGTCAATGTTGTACGCAATTCGCTGTTTCTTGTTGTCTCCAGTTGTACATAAATCATTATCGCTTCATGCTGTTTACACAATTTGTTGTAATTGGTCATTTATTTGTGTTGCATGTTGTACGCAATTCATTGTTGATTCGTCACATTCTGTTGTGTACAATCTGTTGTTGATTCATATCACACGTTGTACATGGTTTGTCTTTGATTCATGTCCCATCTTGTACATAATTCATTGTTGATGCATATCCCTATCACACGTTGTACATGGTTTGTCTTTGAAACATGTCCCATCTTGTACATAATTCATTGTTGATGCATATCCCTATCACACGTTGTACATGGTTTGTCTTTGAAACATGTCCCATCTTGTACATAATTCATTGTTGATGCATATCCCTATCACACGTTGTACATGGTTTTCTTTGATTCATGTCCCATCTTGTACATAATTCATTGTTGATGCATATCCCTATCACACGTTGTACATGGTTTGTCTTTGAAACATGTCCCATCTTGTACATAATTCATTGTTGATGCATATCCCTATCACACGTTGTACATGGTTTGTCTTTGAAACATGTCCCATCTTGTACATAATTCATTGTTGATGCATATCCCTATCACACGTTGTACATGGTTTGTCTTTGAAACATGTCCCATCTTGTACATAATTCATTGTTGATGCATATCCCTATCACACGTTGTACATGGTTTGTCTTTGATTCATGTCCCATCTTGTACATAATTCATTGTTGATGCATATCCCTATCACACGTTGTACATGGTTTGTCTTTGAAACATGTCCCATCTTGTACATAATTCATTGTTGATGCATATCCCTATCACACGTTGTACATGGTTTGTCTTTGATTCATGTCCCATCTTGTACATAATTCATTGTTGATGCATATCCCTATCACACGTTGTACATGGTTTGTCTTTAAATTCATGTCCCATCTTGTACATAATTCATTGTTGATGCATATCCCTATCACACGTTGTACATGGTTTGTCTTTGATTCATGTCCCATCTTGTACATAATTCATTGTTGATGCATATCCCTATCACACGTTGTACATGGTTTGTCTTTGAAACATGTCCCATCTTGTACATAATTCATTGTTGATGCATATCCCATGTTATGAGATTTATCATTGATTCATGTCACATCTTGTATTCACATTACATGATGTCGTCACTGATCGTTTTGGTGGCATGAGAGTCATTGCTCTGGCAACATGTACAGAGTGTGTTATTGCTTCTGTCACATTCATTGTTGATTTGTGTCATATGTTACTTGCTGGTTGCCTCATTGTGCTTCCTGTTTGCTTGCTGTCTGTTGTCTTTTGAGTTTTTAATGTGAAAAGTGATTCTTGCTTGCTCGTGTTTAGTAATAGCTTAGCTGCTTGTGGTGATGGGTTTAGAAATGTTTTATGTATAATTAATTTTATTGTTATTATCTTTACACTTAACATAAACTTTTCAGAATGATGAATTTTCTGCTTCATAAATTTTGATGTTAATAGCTGCTTTCTGAATTTTTTTAGAGGTTGTTTATGTGTAAAACTTTGGGTAACTGCTTACTCAGTATTGTCGGTAAACAACAGCAGATGTAGATATCTGTCATGTAAGACCACCCACCACCCATCCACTTGTGTGCAACTTGTGATACTGAGTGGTCAAACAGACTGACAGGCTGCCAGGGATAAACCTGTCTTGTAGGTGGGACAAAGACCTAAAAATAGGTATCAAACATGGCTGCCTCCTGTATGGAAAACTACCACAAGGCGTGAAATATGACTAATTTCGGGTTTATTTAGTAACACAAAGGAACTCTAATCAACACTGTTGATCAAATAAAGCATCTATTTCATGTATACACACATAAATATGAATATTTGTTAATTAGAAGTTGAAGTTAAGATGTTGTATTAGTGAAATGCACTGAAAATAGAAATTCGTGACAAATCTAAAATCCTGGAGCGCTTGTCCCCTTAATTGACATTGACATTTTGTTAACTATTGCAGTAGTAAAATGGATATTACCAACCATTAAAAAATGTTAAATTTATGGCTAATGTAATTTGAGACATTTAGCCAATTTGGCTAAGGCAAGTCGTTAGGCTTTAGCCAAATTGGCTAAAGCATTTTCACCATTAGAGTGAGCCTAGCCTAAATAATGCTGTTTTTTTTCCTCAAACTTGTGACTACATAAGATGACTCCTTCGAGAACTTGTTTATGATGTCTTGTGTCTTCCAGGGCCGGTGGTTCAGTTGACACGGAGCTTGACCGCATCCACCTGCAGTGGGACACTCCGGTGTGTAAGTCGGCCAAGAAGACAGTGTTTGGCAGCATAGAGCGCGGCATGGACCGCATCCGCACCATGCTGACCCCTCGCAAGAAGGGCTACATCGCCGACCTCCCTCGCAAAGTGAAGGTACCATCAGCATGTTGTAGAATGTTTGTTTCATCTCGGTACCACTGGTGCATTTGGGGTAGCTCTCTCCACCTCTAGCGGGTTCTGGCAAGGGTTTGGTTGAAGCAAAGTCCATCCTGATCCATTCTTAGATGTCGACCTCCTGGTCTTTTTACAGATGACTTTTTTTTAGATCCTGCCAATTTTCTTTCCAAACTGGATGTCTTCTGGTTTGTTTACCCATAATATACTTAATATACAGTTGCTAGTTGGGTTAATGGTTAGTATGATCTCAGCGTGTGGTGCCTATTTCTGATTGACGTTTACATAGGCACAACTGGACTGATGTCCAGGCTGCATTGAGGATATAATGGTGGAATTGTTGTATTAGTTATATAATATGTGTGTGCAATTCTTGTATGTGTTAATATCTTATTAATATATATATATATATATATATATATATATGTATTTTTAATTAATTATTTATTTTATATATTTATTTATTGCTGATAAGTTTAGCTTATACACTATGAGTTTTAGAAACTGTATTTAATTATTTATTTATTATCATTTAAACAACCTGACTTTTTAATTGATTAGTCATATTTTATACATTTATATGTTACAAATGTTGTATGTACGCGTCTCTGAGCAGAAATGTTTTCTGGATATACAGCGTTTTACAAATAAAAATTATTATGTTTTCTCAGACTCATGTATTTTTGTTGTTCTCAGGCCACTTACAACGTATCAAATACCTGTCAACGTGGCCCTGACTACATCCTGCATCAACTGAAGACAGTCATTGCCGACAGGAAGATTCCTTTCAAGCAGCTCGGGTAGGTGTCACGTCTCGGGCAACTGTCACGGACACATTACCATTGCAAGAATATGAAAACCAGTATATCAATGGTATTATAGAATAATCAGATATCCCAAATATTTAAGTGAATCAAAAGAGGCAGCTGATTCAAAATTGTGACAAAAACTGCTATGGTCAATGATTGCTGATCTTAGGTTAAAAAGTAAACAACAAGTAAAATTACATAATGGTATTGGAAAGTTTATGAATGTTCAATGATCTTGTCATTCTGGCATTCTAGCTACTAATTGATCTACCCCTTTCTAGTCTACAACGACCTGTGTTTTGTCCTCAACTCTAGTCAATTAAGATTATGTTTCAGTTTTTTACTGTAATATCTGTGCATTTGGATATCTAAACAAATATTTACATTCTCAAACGTTTACTTGTGCAATGCAGTTTTCACAATGTGAGCTTCTTGACTTACACATATCCACCTAGAAACTGCTAATTCTGATCCAGTAAGTAGTTACCAAGAACAATATGACAATGAAAGGTAACGCCTTACATAATCTTGATGATAAAGTAGGATCAAGCACAGCAAAACATGATGCTGTATAAATAGTGCTGTCACCTTGTGAGTGTCACGCTAACTGTATACAGTGCTGCCATCTGGTGACTGGATTGTTTACCAAATGTCTAACACCGCCACTGCTTTATGTGACAGTTACACACTGCGATGTCGGGTCATGGATGACTGGGGCAAGGTGCGGCTGTCGTTTGACCTTGAGGTCGTGCAGCTACACAAGGTGAATTTGATGGGGGTGCGTCGCAAGAGGGTGAAGGGCGACACGTGGCACTACAAGAAGTTGTGTGAAGACATCCTCAGTTCTGCCAAACTATAGGGTGAGTGAAGATATTCTCTCATGGCCTGTGGCAGCAGATGACACGTTGACACGCATTACATATTAGGCGAGGGTTCAATTGTGATTTTCAATTACACAACCATTATTTAGAATTACACTTTAAAAACCACATACATCAATGTTACACCAACAAAACCAGTACAAATTTCATCTTCCATTATGGCGCTACATAAAGTGTCATTTACCATGTCACATCGGTCATGTTCAGCTAAATGGTTCATATTCATATGGAGGAATGTGAACCGCATGTCTTACTAAGTAATGCTGGCTTTTACCATGTTATTATTGGAATTCATGCTTACAAATTTCACAGTGCAATCATTTGTTATTGAAACCACCTCTGATGTGCACATGAGTATCTTCCTTTTGACTCAGATGTGGTCATGTCTTGTTATCTAATGAATGACCTGATCTGACATATACAATATAGACACATACAGTGTCAGCACTGTGTTCAGTGTCAGTACTGTGTTCAGTGTCAGCACTGTGTTCAGTGTCAGCACTATGTTCAGTGTCAGCACTGTGTTCAGTGTCAGCACTGTGTTCAGTGTCAGCACTGTGTTCAGTGTCAGCACTGTGTTCAGTGTCAGCACTGTGCAGTTCTTGTTCTTACACTGTATCCAGTGTAGAACTGTAATTCTGTCCAGTTTTAGTTCCAAGAAAAACATGACAATGTCAGGTAACGCCTTGTCATTAACTTGATGAAAAAGTAGGTTCAGTGCACAGAAAACTGATGTTGTGTCAGATGTGCTGTCACCTTGTTCAGTGTCAGCAAACTGTATACAGTGCTGCACTGGTTCAGTGTGTTGTTTCCAAATGTCAAGCACCGTGCAGTGCTTTATGTGTTCAGTTCACACTGTGATGTCGGGTTTTCATGTCAGACTGTGTTAAAGGTGCGGCTGTGTTTGACCTCGAGGTTTTCGTGCAGCTACAAGGTTCAGTGTGATGGTGTTCGTGCAAGAGGGTGTTAGTGTCGACACGTGTTCAGTGTCAAGAAGTTTTTGTGTCAGACTGTGTTCAGTTCTGCAAACTGTGGGTGAGTGTCAGATATTGTTCATGGCCTGTGTTCGGGCAGATGTCAGTTGACACGGCATTACATATTAGGCGACTGGTTAAATTTGTGATTTTAAAGTTCAAAACCCTTATTTAGATTACACTTTTCAGTGTCCACTTTTACATCAATGTTTCACCAACAAAACCAGTACAGCATTTCATGTTCCATTAGGGGTCGCTACATGTTTTCATTTACCATGTCACACGGTTTTCAGTTCAGCTAAATGGTTCATATTCATATGGAGGAATGTGTACCGCACTGTCTTACAGTGTCAGCTGGTTTTACCATGTTATTACTGGTATTCATGTGTTACAAATTTCACAGTGAAATTTCATTTGTTATTGAAAGCCCCTGTGATTGTGCACATGAGTTCTTCCTTTTGATTTCAGATGGGGTTCATGTCTTGTTATCTAATGAATGACCTGTTTCTGACATGTAAAGTGTAGCACTGTGTCAGTGTCAGCACTGTGTTCAGTGTCAGTACTGTGTTCAGTGTCAGCACTGTGTTCAGTGTCAGCACTGTGTTCAGTGTCAGCACTGTGTTCAGTGTCAGCACTGTGTTCAGTGTCAGCACTGTGTTCAGTGTCCTGTGTTCAGTGTCAGCACTGTGTTCAGTGTCAGCACTGTGTTCAGTGTCAGCACTGTGTTCAGTGTCAGCACTGTGTTCAGTGTCAGCACTGTGTTCAGTGTCAGCACTGTGTTCAGTGTCAGCACTGTGTTCAGTGTCGGGACTGTGTTCAGTGTCAGACTGTGTTCAGTGTCAGCACTGTGTTCAGTGTCAGCACTGTGTTCAGTGTCAGCACTGTGTTCAGTGTCAGCACTGTGTTCAGTGTCAGTACTGTGTTCAGTGTCAGCACTGTGTTCAGTGTCAGCACTGTGTTCAGTGTCAGCACTGTGTTCAGTGTCAGCACTGTGTTCAGTGTCAGCACTGTGTTCAGTGTCAGTACTGTGTTCAGTGTCAGCACTGTGTTCAGTGTCAGCACTGTGTTCAGTGTCAGCACTGTGTTCAGTGTCAGTACTGTGTTCAGTGTCAGCACTGTGTTCAGTGTCAGCACTGTGTTCAGTGTCAGCACTGTGTTCAGTGTCAGTACTGAGTTCAGTGTCAGCACTGTGTTCAGTGTCAGCACTGTGTTCAGTGTCAGACTGTGTTCAGTGTCAGCACTGTGTTCAGTGTCAGCACTGTGTTCAGTGTCAGCACTGTGTTCAGTGTCAGGACTGTGTTCAGTGTCAGCACTGTGTTCAGTGTCAGCACTGTGTTCAGTGTCAGCACTGTGTTCAGTGTCAGCACTGTGTTCAGTGTCAGCACTGTGTTCAGTGTCAGCACTGTGTTCAGTGTCAGCACTGTGTTCAGTGTCAGCACTGTGTTCAGTGTCAGCACTGTGTTCAGTGTCAGCACTGTGTTCAGTGTCAGCACTGTGTTCAGTGTCAGCACTGTGTTCAGTGTCAGCACTGTGTTCAGTGTCAGCACTGTGTTCAGTGTCAGCACTGTGTTCAGTGTCAGCACTGTGTTCAGTGTCAGCACTGTGTTCAGTGTCAGCACTGTGTTCAGTGTCAGCACTGTGTTCAGTGTCAGCACTGTGTTCAGTGTCAGCACTGTGTTCAGTGTCAGCACTGTGTTCAGTGTCAGCACTGTGTTCAGTGTCAGCACTGTGTTCAGTGTCAGCACTGTGTTCAGTGTCAGCACTGTGTTCAGTGTCAGCACTGTGTTCAATGTCCGCACTGTGTTCAGTGTCCGCACTGTGTTCAGTGTCAGCTCTGTGTTCAGTGTCAGCACTGTGTTCAGTGTCAGCACTGTGTTCAGTGTCAGCACTGTGTTCAGTGTCAGCACTGTGTTCAGTGTCAGCACTGTGTTCAGTGTCAGTACAGTGTTCAGTGTCAGCACTGTGTTCAGTGTCAGCACTGTGTTCAGTGTCAGCATTGTGTTCAGTGTCAGCACTGTGTACAGTGTCAGCACTGTGTCCAGTGTCAGCACTGTGTCCAGTGTCAGCACTGTGTCCAGTGTCAGCACTGTGTCCAGTGTCAGCACTGTGTTCAGTGTCAGCACTGTTTTCAGTGTTAGAAGGTACAGCGCAATGTTGTATCATTCATGGAAACAAACACTAAACACCTCGTCTGTCCTCCACAACCTCCGCTGAGACCGATTAACCATTTTGTGTTGATGTGCCTTTGAGCTTAGTTTCCAAGGATTTAGGCACAATAGAAGTTAACTTATTAATAATCAAAAGTCGGGTAATTCCGTAACGGACACAACATTACAATTCAACAAATGTTACCATCCTGTTTCCAAGAAGATGAATACACTACAAACACCTGTCATTTTACACTGGCCACTTTGTTGAAAACAATAGTCTGTTGTCGTTTACATTTGTTGTGTGTGTGTGATGTTTGACTCGTTTTGTTGTAAGGTGATGGTGATGTTGCCATATCTCCAAGATAACCAAAGTAACACATTTTGTGACACATTAATTTATTTATGAAGAGAACCCACCTGAGTATACGAGCACTCCCATGATACCTGATGCATAACATTAATGTACGTCTTGGGGCAATCTATCAAGTTACCTGTGGTAGCTGTCATGACTGTCTACACCCACTGACACTGACACATCCGGTGCCTGGGGAGAGGCAGGCACAGAAGTCATTGCCCTCCAAGTCTTTCAGATGTGGGTGGTCTTTGTTCACCAGGTGGAGCCTCTGTTTTCAGCTTTCCCAGTAACTGTTGTAAGATAGCTTGTTTCTTTCTACATTTGTGATCACTCTAAACAAGATGAACAAGTTTACAGTGGTAGTTTTGTGTCCTTTCTACATTTGTGATCACTCTTGAACAAGTTTACAGTGGTAATTCTGTGTTCTTTCTACATTTGCGATCACTCTTAAACAAGATGAACAAGTTTACAGTGGTACTTCTGTGTTCTTTCTACATTTGTGATCACTCTTAAACAAGATGAACAAGTTTACAGTGGTAGTTTTGTGTCCTTTCTACATTTGTGATCACTCTTGAACAAGTTTACAGTGGTAATTCTGTGTTCTTTCTACATTTGTGATCACTCTTAAACAAGATGAACAAGTTTACAGTGGTAGTTTTGTGTCCTTTCTACATTTGTGATCACTCTTGAACAAGTTTACAGTGGTAATTCTGTGTTCTTTCTACATTTGTGATCACTCTTAAACAAGACGAACAAGTTTACAGTGGTAGCTTTGTGTCCTTTCTACATTTGCGATCACTCTTAAACAAGATGAACAAGTTTACAGTGGTACTTCTGTGTTCTTTCTACATTTGCAATCACTCTTAAACAAGATGAACAAGTTTACAGTGGTAATTCTGTGTTCTTTCTACATTTGTGATCACTCTTAAACAAGATGAACAAGTTTACAGTGGTAGTTTTGTGTCCTTTCTACATTTGCGATCACTCTTAAACAAGATGAACAAGTTTACAGTGGTAATTCTGTGTTCTTTCTACATTTGTGATCACTCTTGAACAAGTTTACAGTGGTAATTCTGTGTTCTTTCTACATTTGCGATCACTCTTAAACAAGATGAACAAGTTTACAGTGGTACTTCTGTGTTCTTTCTACATTTGTGATCACTCTTAAACAAGATGAACAAGTTTACAGTGGTAGTTTTGTGTGCTTTCTATATTTGTGTCACTCTTAAACAAGATGAAAAAAATTACAGTGGTAGTTTTGTGTTCTTTCTACATTTGTGATCACTCTTGAACAAGTTTACAGTGGTAATTCTGTGTTCTTTCTACATTTGTGATCACTCTTTAAAAAAGATGAACAAGTTTACAGTGGTACGTTCTGTGTGTCTATGTCTACATTTGTGATCACTCTTAAACAAGATGAACAAGTTTACAGTGGTAGTTTTGTGTCCTTTCTACATTTGTGATCACTCTTGAACAAGTTTACAGTGGTAATTCTGTGTTCTTTCTACATTTGTGATCACTCTTAAACAAGACGAACAAGTTTACAGTGGTAGCTTTGTGTCCTTTCTACATTTGCGATCACTCTTAAACAAGATGAACAAGTTTACAGTGGTACTTCTGTGTTCTTTCTACATTTGCAATCACTCTTAAACAAGATGAACAAGTTTACAGTGGTAATTCTGTGTTCTTTCTACATTTGTGATCACTCTTAAACAAGATGAACAAGTTTACAGTGGTAGTTTTGTGTCCTTTCTACATTTGCGATCACTCTTAAACAAGATGAACAAGTTTACAGTGGTAATTCTGTGTTCTTTCTACATTTGTGATCACTCTTGAACAAGTTTACAGTGGTAATTCTGTGTTCTTTCTACATTTGCGATCACTCTTAAACAAGATGAACAAGTTTACAGTGGTACTTCTGTGTTCTTTCTACATTTGTGATCACTCTTAAACAAGATGAACAAGTTTACAGTGGTAGTTTTGTGTGCTTTCTATATTTGTGTCACTCTTAAACAAGATGAAAAAAATTACAGTGGTAGTTTTGTGTTCTTTCTACATTTGTGATCACTTTTAATCAAGATGAACGAGTTTACAGTGGTAATTCTGTGTTTTTTCTACATTTGTGATCACTCTAAACAAGATGAACAAGTTTACAGTGGTAGTCTTGTGTCTATGTGTGTGTTGTGGACGATGTTTGAAACCATTAATCTGTTTAAGATAATTATGACATTTAATAAAATATGTACTGGAGTTGTACATAGCTAGAAAAACAGGATATGTACGCATTGTATGTTATATGTTTGCATGTGTTTTTAGCAATGATCCATTACGTATTGTCATCTAGGCAGTGATATGTGTATATTGTTGTCATCTTCCCCGGTTAAGGAAGACCTTGATGTAGGTCCTCAGTCGTTGTTCTTTGTCATCACTGATCATGTTTTCATTGTCATCTCGTCTCCCCTATATTACTATGTAATCTTCTTTTAAATACATCAACAAATATTGCATATTTAAAATATAAATACATATTTTGTCACTAACAGGATTATATATGTTGTTTTAATTATCTACTAGTCAATTAAATAAATTTCCATTGAATTAATTAAACCTATTTGAATTCACTTCCACGTGTGTGCGATCTTAAGAGTAAAGGATATGTCAGACAATCACGCGCGAATCAGACAGTTTCAACTAACCGGATAATCTGTCTGTCTGTCACCGCAGGGCGATGGATCAGGACATGTAGTGGCTGCGAACAGGTGGCAGTGCAGTGCGCCCAAATGTCCGTCCTTTGTTTTATTGTGCTGCGATGAAGCTGGAGTGATAAAACATGCATGTGCCACTGGGCCTGTATTAACCCGGCCAGCTTCGTCATAAATAAGAGCGCTAAATTTGTCAAGTGACACCTGTCTTCTGTGACCTGCGATACATATTTAATTCACTTCCTGATGTGATACGACCGTAACCATTGTGTCTCTCGTGAGCGTCCGTCCGTCCCTCGTGTGTTGTCAACCAGCTAAGCGGTCAGCTGAATTATCGTCTGATTTGCGGTTTCGTCCGGGGTTTGGTTTGGCGAGGGCTCGGTTGCGCCACTGCCCAGACAGGGGCGCCGATGTAGGCGGTACCTGGCAATTAATTACCTCCCAGGGCGATTACCTGCGCCACTGCCTGATAGGCATCTGTGGTGGAGTGGTCAGACTTGGTCCGCCTCCAGGCATCCAAACAATCAACTGGTGTTGTTTTTCACAAGCGGGGTTCCGTTCAGTCACCAGTGAGGGTGTCATATATATATGTGGGGTGACCGCCATCTTGAACTCTGAGGTATATTTAGCAGGGTGCAGTCACGCAAGAGAGGTGTTTGAGTCTTTTCCTTACTTTTGGCACTGTTGGAACGTTGCCAAAGTTATTGACTTGGGAAAATTCATTGTGTTGCATTTATTGACACTATTTGAATTTGGGTAATATGTTATTGTTTTTTTTTATTATGTCATTTGTGTGCTGTTAAACAATAAAAAATATTGTAGAGTTGAACTTTTGATCACATTTGCTGATAAGTTAAGTTGTATTTCTGAAGATAGCACAAGGTGAAATTGCTCTGTTCATTCCTGTTCAAAACGTGAACACCATAAACAAAAGACATTCTTCCTGGTGGCAAACATTACCTGCTGTAGGAATGACATCCATCTAACTGCACTGGGGCCCGTCAGGTGCCAGCATGGGTATAATTTACAATAATTACTAAAAGTAGGTGTCACTGGCCGTCAAGTGTCGGACTGACAGGCGAGGCACTCTTGGCAGTCATTCGCAGCCGGTGACATCATTAGTGTCAGGGCAAGGTGACTTAATGACACACTGACAGCCAACACTAGCCAGGTAACGGTGACAGGTGTACATCTGTTAACGTTCAACCCTAAACGTTCAACCCTAAACTGCAAAGCAAAACTACCTCACGTCCTCGCCTGTTCATTTTGTTACTTCAATTTAAAAGTGTTATTGACTAGTTGTATGAATCTGAATTGCACTAGTCTATCTACTGTCAGATATTGTCTGATGAAAGAAATTGTGTTTAAACTCATAACCTTTCTCAGTACTTGGACCATTTTAGTTGTTCTTCACCCTATTCCAGCTCGTGTATGTGCTTTTCTGCTATCTATGCTCTATAACATAAATGATGAATGGAGCCTAGTTTCTGTTTCCAATAACATTTTTTTTAAATATTATTTTTAATTATTTATTAATTAGGGACAATGCTTATAAAGTCTTTACATTTATGCATTTCTACTTGAAAATTAGTTTCTAGTTAGAGATGAAACCCTGATTAATGCACACTCTTCAGTCGTTTATTTTTAAAATTGCATTATGTGCAAATTCTCAAACCATCTTTTGCCATTGTTTTAGGAACAATTTAGATTATTTTATATGAATGTATGTCATGAATGTCGTCCTTCAGAAGCGTGTGAATTCCAGCGCCGTCAGAGGCAAGGCTGACTGAGTTACACTCAACAGTGTCTCTGTGCAGTGGTGCGACCGAGGGGATGTGTTTGTGCACCCATCCACCTTAAACAAATAGAAAATTCAGCCTTGTAATAAAGGTACAATTTACCCTGTCTGTCACGCATTTGCCAAGAGGTCTGCCATGGACATCAATGCCTCCGATGGCTTTGTGGTTTCCCTGTAGTCTATATTTGGCTTAACGCTAATTTTGCGGCTTTGCGAGCACAATGAAAGAAAAAGTCGAAATAGCCGTTTGTGTTGCACCTATCAATAACACGGCAACGATCGTCATCATCATCCTCAGGGCATAACGCGCAGATGGTCGGAAAGGGGCACTGTTGTTTTTTTGAATTGCCAATTACTCGTTGTCGATGCTAACTATAGCCACTGCTCGAATGAGGGAAACAATTTCGAGGCCTTGATTAGCAACGATTGTATCATTGGAGGGTAGGGACGAGCACATTTTTTGAACTGCCACGAGCTAATAATAGCCACAGGAGCCATTGCCGGTGGATGCGTGACTAATGACATTTTCAATTGATAAACAAAGTTGATTTGGAGATGAAAAACTCACGGACATGGGTCATTAGGGCGACTGACAAGGACATAGATGCAATCTTGACAGTTTGCTGACATGTACCAATGTAACCTCGTCGGCGTGTGAAGTATGCGCACACGTTTAAGACAGATAGGAACTGAACACAATGTTATGTGAATATTACAGCGGAGATAACCGCGTGAAAACCGAACCCTATTGTCTGCGACAAAGTTTTTTGTAATCGGTAATCACACGACGTAAACAGCCTGCGAGATTGCAGAGATTCCTTCGGTGAATAACAACCCTAAACTGTCTTGGTTTAAAGGCCAACAACGTCTCCTGCATACGCCTGGCGGTAGTGTTTTGCGCATTCCTTGAGCATTGAAAATTGAGATTCGATGACAGCCATTGGCTTACGGTGTGTCGCTGAACTCTACAGTTTTCGACGTATCTTCATTCGGGCCGATGTTCTACTCCGCTGAAGCAGCAAAATTGCATGTCACACGCAGTGAACAGAACGCCACCCACAATTAGAAACTTCTGAACTGTTGTGGTCACAGACCACGTACTGTCACCTAGGAAGTGCTAAAAACTGTTGTTGCTCTATAAACTCCACCCGGCGTCTTGATTACTTGTCGCCCCATAAAATTGCTATGATAAAAACCTCGACTGAAGGGTGTCGAGGTAATGCCAGGCTATATTCACATCGATTGACACATTCGTGTTGTTCTCCTCGAGTCCGCCGGCACCAGCAGAGTGCTGAAGTTGTGATTTGTCCCTTTGCGACGCCTGCAACAGGCAGTGATTTGTGGGTGTGGGAACAATGAGTGGGTCACACACACTGTCTCCTATCGTTGGATCGCCCGCTTAGACTCGTATCGTTCTATCGCTGGATCGCACACTCCTAGACTTCTATCTGCAGAGACCTATGAACTTGTGCTTTGATAAATAGTAATAGATCTGAGAATCCTCCCTGTTTAATGGTCCACATTTTTTATCTGTACCAAAGCTTTGTTAAAAAAAATTATCTCTTGCAGGTCAGCGATGTATTGAGGTTAATTATTTTAACCTTCCCATATGTACTATGTAAGCCACTCAACTGGCTGTCATTTGTACAAAAAAAGTGTGCATGCATGTTATCGGTTCATGCAAGCATCATGTAGTAATTGACTCATTGAGTTATCTGTGTTACAAGTTATGTTAATCCGACATTTTGGTAGGTTGTTTTTTGCAATAAACTGAACAGATTTGCTGATATGTTTATTAAAGGAGGTGGTTGTGTTATTTTTAAAAATTGTCCTTACAAAATGTGTTAATTACAAGTCAACAGGCGTGTTTGTGTCTGCGTCCTCATCCAATATTGCCTTGCACTAATAATTCTGCTGGTACGTTTACATGGCGCATGGTCTAAAGGAAGACATCGCTCATTAAAATGCATTCTGATCACAGTTATTAAAACCATTAGCTTTCCTTGCAAGAAATTGTCTCGCAACGAGAACCATCTCAAATTACTTTGAAAATCGGCATTTAGCTTTTCATGTCGTTTAACGGCTTTGCAGATGATGCGAAGCGAAAACCACAAACCGTAGTCTTCGAGTGCGTTCCCGTCACAGATGGGACCGGTGCGAGGTTTTCATTTCACACAATCCCATTAGCTTTGTGCCGATCCTAAATATAGCCACAACAAGAATGGGAAATAATTTTTGGTGCTCCCGATTATAGCATCCGTATTCAAACCGACGCAGGGAATGGCTAAGTATAGCATCTGTGTTGTTGTCAAATGAAAGGTGAACGGCGTTTTTCACGAAACGTGATCGATAAACAAAGATGAGTCGAAGATTAAACAGCTGGGTTTACCAAAATTAACACGGTTCATTAAGGGACCTGACAGTGATGAAGATTTAATCTTGACAGATGGCGCTAGTTGTACCGGCGTAACCTTGCCAGTGTGTGAAATGTCGCAAACAGTTATAACTGATAGGCGACGGACACAATGTCGGAACAACGCCGTGTCAACCCTGAGGTCACTATAGT
This sequence comes from Ridgeia piscesae, assembly GCA_025642075.2. Classification (NCBI taxonomy): domain Eukaryota; kingdom Metazoa; phylum Annelida; class Polychaeta; order Sabellida; family Siboglinidae; genus Ridgeia; species Ridgeia piscesae. Next base: position 54,647 of record JAODUO010000426.1, read on the forward strand.
GCCCTGTAACATGACCCCCACACTAAGTGTACGGCTTTTTTGCCACTGGTAATCATATAACAAAGTGGGTGATAAGATTGTGTGGAGATGTCCGCCGTCAATGGCAGTTACAAGGTCTTTCAGCAAGAAACTTTATTGTTTTTCTAACATCTTCATATTAAGTTTCGGACATTCCAGCAACAAATTGGTTTTTAATACGTTTCTGCGAGTTCCTGAGCTAAATGTGTCCCGGTGATTACGGCCGTGGCAGCCGTAACTGTCCCTTGGCCCTCATCCGTGGCTAAACCCTGTCTGCACTTTATGATGCGTAAACGTCTTTTATCGTGTCATGTTGAAATTTAACTAGGTAAAAAATTACAAATCTATAGCACTTTCACAGAGGAGAAACTTGCAAATTCTAATATCGACTGGTTGTAAAGTAGGCAAAAACGTTTGAATTCTTTGTGTATCTGATTGATGAAATTTGTTTTTATTGGTAACGTTTTTTCTTCAGTGAATGATAAAACTTGACTTTCTGCGTCCACTGTTGCGTTGTTTTTATGAGGTTGTGGTGTATACCACTATAAGGCAATATATATTCACCGTCTCTGTGAAAATCACTTTGTCAAGCCATAAATGAGCAAATAAACAAGAATTTGTTTAGAGTTAGAAAATATGTATATAGATTGAACAGTTTGTGATTCCCTGTACCTCAAAGCTTGAGCAAAAAAAATGTATGTACATAACTCGAAATAAATGCGTCGGTAGGTATAAAAAAGTATATATCAAAATAAAAGTACTGCATTAATCTTCATGCTGTGGTGGCTTAATGGCAGGTGAAATTTTGAACCAGAAAAACTTTAAAGGGACGCATAAACCACAGAACTATGCTAGAGAGCTTTTCGTTAGCGTGAATGCCAGAGAGAAAACTTACATTTGTTGACATATTTTTCCATTTAGACTGAAAACAGGACCTTGTGGCATTTTTTGGGTCATATCGTGTTAGCTTCAGCCTGAGGGACTTTATAATTATGATGACCTGTCCAGTTGCCTTGTTAGACGGTCTGGTCTGTGTTATCAAGTCAGTATTCAGATAATATGTTTGGTTGATGGTATCATCCGTAGAAACAACCCACTAGTTCAGCAGAGACACCCTAAGGTACGCGGGGGTGATCGCATTGATAAGAAACTACAGAGTGAGTCCTCGAGAGAGGAAGGTGCACAGTTTGCCAGACAAGTGTCACAAGCATGCAGTCATATACATGCAGACACATAACAAGCATGCAATCACTCCTGCCAAATTGTCACAACCTGTACTGATTACGTTGAAATGCTTATCTGGAGCAAATATGTTAGGATTTGTATTTGAAAGACATGTGCATTATATTGGTCGTGGATTTGAGAAAGGTCAAATTTGCTTTATTTTTTCTGTGCATAAACTATAGCTAATGAGGGTGCTTTGTGAGATGCGTGTGTTCACTAGGCTGTAGGGTTTGAAGTTTGAAAACTAAGTTCACTGTACTCAGTTGCACTAAGCACAATACACATAATTGTTGTGTCAATAATTACGGTATTTAACATTAAAACACATGCTAACTGACATCTGGTTGACTGACAACAAATAGAGTTTGTTTCATACCCTATTAACGCAAAGGCATTTGGTGGTGGATTGTAAGTGACAATTGTGTGCGGGAGGCCACAATTGTGCATGTGCATGAACAGGATTTTGACCTCTGACGTGCCTGAGTGCATGTCTAACAAGCCAGCTAGTAGTCGTGCTGGAAGCAAACATGCATGCATGATTTTGTTATGCGCGTTTTAAAGATTCTCATCCAAGGACCATACATGTGTATCTGTTTCCGTAATTTAACTGGCAATAAACTGCTGTCCAGGTCACGCCCGTATGCACGACTGCTCGTATACCTGCATGCGCTAGTGCATGTTTCTCTGACTAATCGCCATGGCACTGCTTTGGGCTGGAGGGCAGGCACAGTTCCACATCCTGCCCTATCTAACAACACTCAGAAAAACACGAAGCAATGAGATGCATTACTATCCTCAAGGCTTCAATCATACCCCTTGCTTAATAATAGTTCTATTTAACATGTCCAACAGTTTAGTCACTTTTTCCGCTTTCTCCCATCACTCCAAGACGGCTTCTTCAGTACGACTGAGGAAGCCGACTGGGACAGATGGTGCAAGTGTGTGCAGGTATTTACACTGCTGCTTATGTTGGCTTATCAGAATTGTGTTGTTATGAAATATATTCACCAATGTTCAGTATAATAATAATGCTGTAAATGAACTAAGTTTCTTCTTTCACTGGTAGCCTATGTCGCATCGCAACTGTTGCATTGGAAGTCATTGAAATGACACAGACTCTGAGTGTTTTTTGACAAAAACAGATCCCAGTAGGAATCGCTTGGACTAGTACTTCAGTCATGAAGACTACACAATACTTTCCAGTTGCTGATGCTTACAAGTAGGCCTGGGCATTGCCGGAAGCACTCTCCTGTTGCATCTATGCATACAGTTTGAATAATTGGTGAAAAAGTCAATTTATTTAGTGTTTAAAATATATTCTGGGGTTTCACTGTGTAGCTGAACATTGAGCAATGTTGTGCGAGTGCTGTTGTAGGGCTGATTCTGGTAAAAGCAATTATGTTGGACTAAGTAAAAACATATCATATACTCTACACATGCACGCAATTAGTTTAGTAGACAGAAGACAGTATATATGTTTAAATGAATAAACCAATTTATATACTCGATTGTATTATTTGAAACAGTGAATTTATTTAAATATAAAATTGCATAGTACAAGTACTCATATAAAGCGGTTGAACTGCTTCGCGTATTAATAACATTGCTTCAGCCAAGTTAAAGAATTTACTGTTCTGTTTGGTTCATACTTTTTTAATAATTTTATTTCCAATAAACTTATCGATGATCAGCATTGTTAAAATGGATACTAGCAGTAAATAAGTTAGGTTTCAAATGATTGGGTTTTAAAACAAAATTAGCAGAAAACTTATTAAAGATAATAAATCCTCATGCAAATGCAATTATTTGATATACCTCATGGGACATGAGTGTTTCGCCGAATTATGTTCTGTTTACAAAATAAACTTCTCATGTTATTTTGGTTTTGACATTGAAATAGTTTTGTTGAAAATAATTTTTAGAGAACTGAAGCAATAATCAGGATGATTTTTTGAAACGGTTTTATAAACTGTCACCCATAAATATCAGCAATATTTAATTTGATATCTGACATAGCGTATACATGTTGATAAACTATGTTTTTTTATTCTATATTATATCAATAAATAGGAATAAATGTGTGATTTTCTCAGCATTTTTGTTTTGAATTGTTGCTGCTCAAAACGTAAATCAGTTGTATTTTATTGTATGTATAACACAACATGGTTGTTATTATGTTACAACTTGGTGCAAGTTCTGAATATAAAAATATAAAATAGTTGTTTTGATAGTTTTCAAGTTGCAATTGTTTCGATTTTGTATTTTTATAATGTAGCTGTGAAATATTCACATGAAGAAATATTTGTTTTATTGAGATCTACTTTGTGTGGAACAACCTTTATGTTGTGAACTACTACTAGTAATAATAATAATCATCTTTATTGTGACATAATACCTTTTACATAAATTTAATATTCTGTACAGTGTAGAGTAACTGTGATATATTGCAAATAAACATTACATCATGTAACAACTGGAATTAAGCAGCACGTTTGCTTCATGTAGTCAAGTTGTAACGAAATCATAATTTGTGAACACAAACTGAACCATCATAATGATATGCTGACTAGTTAATTAATATTGCATTATAAGTGTACCATGAAATTACATGATCGATGCACGAGTATTCATATAAGATTGTCTTTAAACATGTAACACAACTCTAACAAAGCGTCATGACATAACGATAGATTCAAAGCAGAAAAATAAGGCATTATCTCTGTTACTGGTTATGCAGAAGCAGACATTTTACTTTTTTTAAATGAGCAAAGTGGGGCAATGTTGCCGAGTTTTATTTGTAATAAAATACTGTAGAGATTTATTCATAATAAACGAGTTAATTGTCTCGATTATCTTTTAAAGTAAGTGCTTCCTTACACAAATGCTACTTATATTATACTTATAAACACAGTCATACAACACATTTTGTTGGAATAAATAAAGTCACGCAAAAAAATGGAAACAAATTTAGCTTTACTTTGAGGCAAAAAACAGAAAATGCATTCACAACATTGTTTTATTTGAAGACTAAAAAAGATATTATACTAAATCAGGCAGATTTTTTTAAATGACAATTGAGCACTATACAGTTTGGTGATTAAAATCAAGATTCAGTATTCAATAAATTGATTGTCCACTTAAAACAATTTAAAATGAAAATTGTTCTTTAAACACGTGTACATAGAAATGCCAATAATTATTGGTACAATATGTAATTTTCATTGGTAAAAAAACATTATGGCGGCACTAAAATGTTATTAATAAAAAATAACAATATAAATAATAATAAGTAAATGTAGTTAGACAATCAGCAACAACATCAGGGTGAACAGTTTTGTTAGTGGCATTATCTCAACTATTTGTTATTAGCGACATTTTTATCTCTCACTGATTAGTTTCATCATTGATGTATTAGTTACATATATTATACTTTAGGGCCTTGTTGTTACTTAAGAATTCACAGTACAATAACAAACTAATACAAATATTTTATCATATCCCGGAAACATCTAGACTATTCACATATGCACACACACACATACGTATACAAATGCACAAATGTTGAATATCAATTCAAATGATATAAATCAAGTATATATATATATATATATATATATATATATATATATATATATATATATATTATTTAATTTAATAACTCAAATACCTGTAGTCACTTGGAAGTTGAAACATAAAATAACCTGTTTGTGGATGTTATCTGCTGTAGTCTACGTAGGTGTCTTTCTGATTTTCCTTCAGTGCGACTCTGGTTCACAAAAATACATGTGGAGATATTATAACTAAGATGCAATACACGTTGAGCAGTGTTCCGAGGTTATCTCCACCTTTACATTGCGTTACTGCGTGTTCCCTGTGGTTCTGATACTGTTGGTTTGACCGACAGAGTGGGATCAAACATTTCACCCTGCATGTTAGCTGAGAGACAGTTGTCAGTGGGATCCTTCAGAAAACTAACATATGCTTGCAAGCTCGTCGCCCGCAACCTCGAAACGACAGCTTGTGTTTTTCTCGCAGTTTGATATACAACATGTAATGTGTAGAGGGTAAAAAGTTGTGATCGCTGAGTGAGCGGAGGACTGTCGGACGCGTCACGTACTGTCGTAGATGTGCCCACATCGTCATACATGGCTAGCAGCGCTCGATGACGAACAGGAAATTTGCTACAAGGCTTTGAACGGGTATTGGTTTCATCGAAATTCAGGAATGCGCTCGGCCTGTCACTCACGCACTCGATATCAAAGTGGGCATTATGGGAAAGCAGCCGAGATTTCTCAGGCGTTGAAAAACAAATTGTTAATTTAGAAACGCAGACGTGCTTTGATAGCGCATCGGAGTCCCGTTTGAAGGCTGGCCGGGATCTGTGTGGTGATTTATGGTTGTCGCTTTTTTTAACATGTGCTGCTTGGTAATGTGTCGTATGTTCGCTTTTTGTTGCAGTTTATTTATGAGTATTAATTAAGCTGGCAAATTGGGGAAATTAAACACTGAAAGTTTGCGGCAGAATTGTCACAACGTCAAATTGTACATCGCTGGTGGGCCTGAAATGTGATCCGGTGTCGTGTTGCGGCTATGTGCCTAGTGTGTACCTAACAAAGCGGTAACTTGCTGGCGTGTAGGGTCTACAAGGCATGTTATTAGGTGTGCACAAAGTACTTTAAATTGTGTAATTATCTCTCTGTTAATCATTCAGTAATTAATGTACAATCAATGTCCAGCTGGACATGTTGACCACTAGTTGAAAACCATCTGGGCTACTTGTGAAGTGGATCGCCTGGTCATTTCAGAGGCCTTCATCGTGGCCTTCATCCTGTCTGGTTAATGTAGTGTAGATAATAAATATGTGCATATTTAATCAATAGAGTTTAGGCCAAGTTTACACTTAGAATTAAAACTGCCCCCAATAATCAAGTCTCCTGACATGAAACATGACATAATTTTTTATTAAGTGGGCTTCTTCTCACTGAAACACTGCTCCTAGAATGTTTGTCTGAAAGAAATTGAACATAAAAAGAATGACTTGTTTAACAAGAACACATTTCAGTGCAGGCCAACCAAGACATATTTTGTGGCACTGGTGAAACTGATGCAGTTTTATCAGAAGTACCTGACTCTGTTTCACTGATCGTTGAAAGATTTCTTTCTTTCATTTTCTTGGAAGAGGAAATGGGAAAGGAACCCCTTACAAGTAATGACTTATCAGTACCACACAGGACGAATGTGACTTGTTCCCAGTCATCAGTGGGTGTATGAAGCCTATCTCTTTTGTGTCAATCTTGTTCAGCCTTGCAGTCAGGTTAGGTGGAATATAGTGAAATGGTTGTCATTGCCAATATTTTGTTTAAATGTGACGTAAGCTCTGCGTATAGTGTCTTTTTAAACAATTTGTTTTCCGGCTAAGGAGTTTAGACTGGGTTCAGGAATATAATGTTTTACTGTTGAAAATAACTGAAGTAAATACATGTGTTTCTGCCCTGTTAAGGGAGATGGACTGTTGTCACATTGATCTTCACATCAAACTAGTCTTGTGTAATTTACTCTGTGCCAGTCTTTAAACAGTCGTCATATTTAATTCAATTCTTTATTTCCACTTGAACATACAATGTGTACAAGTTATAAATTAGACCATGGAAAAGGAAAAAGAGAAAGCGCAATGTTTGTTTGGTACTCCCCAAATATCAATGACATGTACATTATAGTAAACACATTGTAGTACAGCTTAACTTAGGTAAATAAACAATATGCTATCAATAATGGAGGCATTGCTATATTTACACTTTGTAATATGTTCCTATCTGTCGGTAACAATAAACAATTCAGTTACCTAATTGGTAAGCTTTGGGAAAGTAAATAAATGATGTGCTTTTAATAATGGAAACATTGCAATATCTACACTTTTTGATATGTTCCTACCAGTGCCAGTAACAATAAACACATTTGTTGTGTAATAGGTATGATTCTACAACGTAATTGTGAGTAACGTTTCTTAGATGGAAATATATGTTTTTATATTGTCATTGAGAGAGTGTCACAGTTTAACACCATACACACATATACACTTAGTCTTTAAAGTTCATGCATACAAGTTTTTATATATTTCTCTGGTGTGTTACATACTGTGTGGTATTTTACATTGTAAAAGACAGTTTCTAGCAACAATGAATAGCCATAGGTAACTTTACACAATACAATATCCATTCTGATTTTTTTACACATGACAATTGTACCTGAAAAATATCAAGCACTTTTCAAGTATATTGTTAATCCATAAATTTACTTTAATAAAGGCATAATACTTCTCTACTGTTGTGAATGTTTGATGCAAAAACATTGTTTGGCCATCCTGATTATATCTCTACCACCGGTAGTTAATATTATTGTATGTACTATTTTTAATAGTTAATAGCTGACACCTGGATGATATTAATAGTTGATCATTGTGACTGAGATATACTTGTACTTGATCGGTTTAGGTTTTGGAATACTTGTGCTTGGCCTAATGAACATAAACTTCATCAAATCTACTTGGCACAACCGTGGTCAGTACACCAGTAAGACATGGCAAGTGTTTAATAACAAAATCTTGGTTCTTTGTAGATTTAGTTTGCCGTATACTCAGCAGGTGTCAGTGCTGTTCTGAGCAGTTGCTGTACTGGGCTGTGATGCAGGCGCTACAGTAGACTGCACGCAATGTTTTTGCTGTGTAACATGTTGAAATGTTTTCCTTTAGCGTATTACCTCACACGTTTACCAGGTATGACAGATTTGCTTACACAAAAAGTGTCTGCTTCAGTGTGACACTTTGCAAATTCTAGAGACGAATTGCGCCTGATAGATTGTTTTTGGGGATTGTTCTGCCCTAACAGCACTTAACCAGTAATATAACTGCACCTAGGACGAGGGTCAACATACCATATTTTATGAACTATGAAAAAGGTAGGCGACAATGAGCTAGTTTAGTCTATCCAATGAAGTCAATTCGTTGGCATGTTTCATGTCGATGTTGGTTTTTTGCCGACGACAGTCGTTTCACGAGAGAGCGAACATGCACAAAGACTGTTGTGGTTTAATATTTGGCAGCTGTCACCTCGGATTCGCCACTTTTGTGAGACCCTGATTATATTCTTGCAGTCAATTCGAAGCAGCGGTTCCCGTGAGATAACCGGTTTGTAAAGCTGAGTAATTATTAATTGGCGCGGCAGGGGGCTAATTATATTGCACCGCGTGAACCACGGGAACAAAGTGTCATTGAGGGGACTTATATGTCAGCAGAGTTTGGTACCGATGAAAGGTTATTGACATCTTTGCTTTCTGCAATGTAAAACAGCAGGTTTCTTGTAAGACGTGGTAAAGTCTGCATTGTTGCATCGTCGATTTATGAAACGTCAATTTCGTTTTTCTTTTAAGTCTGCTTTTACTGATTGTGTGTCGTTATTTCTGTCAGATTATTGAGATATACTAGGCACTGTTACAAGTCCAAATCTGTTTCATTTAAATCTGAATAACTCACATATATACTTGGATATATATATATATATATATATATATATATATATATATATATATATATATATATATATATATATATATATATCCAAGTATAGGTAATGTGTGTTATTCAGATTAAAATGAAACAGATTTGCACGAATTAGTTGTACTTTATTTATTTTATATCAGTAATATATGGTAAGAGTAACTGAATACAAGTGAAAAAGAAACTGTTTGGCTCGTCAAGAATCCCTTTTAATCGTGTAAATTTAGCATAAAGTACCTGGTATGTCAAATAATATTATATGTAATTTTCCCTTTTGTAAACATAAATTCACATTGTTGGTACGTACAATGTCTGTAAATATATATTACATAAACTATACTGTGCTTCACTGCATTTAAATTACATTAGTATTTTGTTAAACATATACAATTTTAAATAACACAATTCCAACAACGTTAACGTCAGTACATGTTAAATGCAAGGCACGTTGGTTATTCTGCCAGCATAGCAAACAAAGACAGGTAGTTAATGACGCGTCCTTTCAATGTGCCGCAAATCACAGCCCGCAGTTAGAAAGTGCCAAGTTTGAGGCTTGCTCGTCTTTGAAGCACCCAACAGTGGCCTGTGATTGCCGCCGTCGACAACTGTTTTAATACGTCCACGTGCGGACAAAGCAAAGTCGTCGCAGCGTGTGGCAACTTTCCCGCAGCACACCTCGCAAGAAATGGATCGGAAATTAATTAGCTGTTTGCCGAGGCGCATTAAAGTTGGATACATTCGGCAGCCATCGCCGACTTAACGAGTGTTAATTTACCGTCGTGTTATGCTACATAAAGTCCGTCCGTCAGTCGGTTCCGACGGAGCTTCGTGGGCACTCTCACGTCGTCATGCGCCGCGTTTGTTTGTGGAAACCCGAGCGGAAATGTGGGTATTGATGAGTGTCATCCCATACGGGCGGATTTATGCCGGTCGGGGCACAGTTGGGAAATCACAGTTGCGAGCTTTAAAGTACCGGAGATTACGTCAATTATAGGTAGCCGGCGACTGCATTCAGGTTGTTGATAACCCACTGTCGTGATTAATGTTCCCGGAGACGGTTTATTTATATTAAATATTTCTGATCCATTATGTACATGAGAAATTGTGTTGTTGAATTCAAGTGCAACACGATACGGTGTGTGAGTTTGCATGGGGATAAAAATAATTTTACTTATTATACATGTAAAATAAATTTAAATGTGGTGCGTGTGAATTTTTAACGCAACAAGCTGACTGTGGTTGTGGCTACGAATGCACTTAATGACACGTGAATCCCGCATAAATAATACTGCACACATGTCGTAATTGTGTTCAGCTGAAACCCGTTTATGTAAGTTTGTCAAGGCCAGCTAATTGCATTCATTGGGTAGTTATATTGTCGACATTCTAGGAAACTTCCGGACCAACTCACAATTCAGGTGACAGCTTATCTATCGCGCGTTATCGGGTACGCCAGAGGATGGACAAATCTTTTCTTCGAAAACATTTCCGTTGAATCAGCTAAACAGATGTCTATCGTGCGTTCTCCTCTGCAGGTGTGTCTGTCTCCCTTTGCCGCTCAAAAACTAATGATTGATTTGGTTTTCACCCGAGATTGTTCCGGAAACTACAAAGCCTCGCCGAAAAAAATTATCTGATATTTTGCATACCTGGGTACGATAACATTGGTGCTTCGGGCATTCTTATGTACCCCCATACCAGTGGTGGTTCGTTTTATGTCACCTCAGACAGGTGAATCGAAAGGAAACTTAATTGAACTTTGCCCTGGGATCTAGGATTTCTCGCAGCCATTTGTTATCAGAAATTATTTTTGGATCATATCAAATTCTTAAGTAATTACGTCTAACTTTGTCAAAGCAATCGGCGCATGTCTACATCCTACTCAGTAATCATTGCATCTAGTCACCAAGATATTGCTCGACCAAAGTGTGGCATAGGGCAGATTGTGTGCAATGATTAATTGTCTTATTTTTACAAATTCAGGTTATAATTTATGTAATTGTGTAATTTCGTTTGACCAAACCGCGTGTGTTCGTGCACGCAGTGATGTGTGCACATTAAACATAATCAGAACATTACTTTAAACTAATATATACTTACATTACAAATTATTATTATTATTATTATTATTATTATTATTACTATTTTAAATCAATATGAATCTTACATTACAAATGGATTATTTTCAATAATTTGAATTAGTATTATTTCATATCAAGTATGTTTCGATCTGTAAGTTTAGTGCTATGAATAAAAAATAAAAAATTTGCTTGCTACATTATTTAATTAGTTGCGAGTTATAAACTTGCCATTTTTGCTAATATGGCTGTGTGAAATAAAAACGAAGTTATATCACAATATGAATAAAATAATTAAGAATCTAAACATGAACTAATAATGCATAATTGTAGTATTAAATATTATCTAAAGACTGACGTATTAATTCAGTCAACCATTATGTTACACCTGTTGTGTATTAAAAAATGAAAATGGCATAATTATTATTTAAAACTCAACATAACAATGTTTTCTTCAGAAGGTATAAATAGGTGTATTACATTTATGGGATTTCTCGTTAGGTATAAATCAGACTGGAACATCCGTGCGACTGTGTACGGAGCACACCAGTGTAAAGAAGGATAGAATAAACTTGTAAACTAAAACTAGATTTGAATTCTGAACCAGAAAGAATCTCCGTAAATGCCAATTAGTGGTTCGTAGTTGTTTCCATATACGAGTGCAATAAATGAAGGCAATGTTGTAATTCCGTGTAAAGTCATTAGGCACATTCACACCACCTCCTCAATCACTGCATGTCTTCGCAAATGGGTTCATTTATGTTGCTATCTAATGTGTGAATAATGTCGACAGTTGGATTAGTGATAAGTCACAGAGTGCTAACTGTTGTTGAAATCTTCAAAGGCGTTGGCGTTGATCGTTACAGTTGTGGCAACTTCCAAGGCTCTAAGTGCCTTCGAGACTCGGCTCGGCCAAAGTTCATGTTCACCTGTAGCGCCGCCACGACACCTGGACAGTTTCGTTCATCCAACGTGTCGTATTGTATTTGATGTACTTATGATGGTCAAATAGACACTGTCTCTGTGTTGAAGAACACAACTCTCAGTGGTTACCACAGCGAATGGTCTCTATTCAGCAGCTATATAACCGCTTTAAGGGCTGGCTATGGTGCCTCAACATTTGCCACCAGATAGCTTCTTGTTGACAGTCAGACCTAAGTACATGGCACATAGTTGATCAACTTTCCAGTTCTCTATACTTTTATATTTTAAGAATTCTTTAAAGACAGTACCCGCACCTTCCACAAAGTGCAAGCTTCGTTGGACTCTTGTCGCTCTTCAAGGGGCCAGTTCAGTATTTGGAAGAACACGGGCGCTGTAGTATATAGTTGCCGTCAAACGTGTTCTGGTAATGGAGTAAGCTCGTGAGACCCGTGTCTGCGTCGATATCGGAAATATGGGATAAAACGTAAGTTACAAATGTATGTGTGTGATATATATATATATATATATATATATATATATATATATATATAATATAATATGTATATATATATATATATACAATTATATATATATATATATAATATGTATATATACAATTGTATGTATATATATATATATATATATATATATATATATATATATATATATATATATATATCAATATAGAATAATGCGGTGTCCACAAAAGACCAATCCCGGTTAAAAAGTGCAGCCTATAGAGGTAATTGATGTGGTGCAAAGACATAACAAATTGCAGTTGTCGCGCGTTTAGTCAACGCCGTTACCATCTGCGTGGCGACGGTGCGAGTGAGTTTGAAAGTGTATACAGCTCAGCTCTACGGAGATACAACTCTACATGTAACTCCACCGCCATGTCGGATGGCGCTGTCACTTAGTACAACAACTCGGCACAGTCCGCGGCATCTTCACGCGTCGCCGAACCAATAAAGAAGATGTCGGCGGAGGAGGATGCTCTAATGGCGACGACACCGAGCCGACGATTACGACGCCACGGCGACCGCTGTCTATTCACTGCCGCATTCTTGCACAAGTGGACCTCTGCTACACCGGGCCCGAGATGGCCGGGGTCTCAGGTGTGTCGAGAAATTACCGCGTACCCCACGACCCCCGTCCGTGTCACCCAGGGGCACGGCTGGGTGACAAGTCTGTTTATGTTGCGCGCAATCTGCCACAGCATCGGCACCTTTCATGTGACAACGGTATGCGCCCGTACATAACTAGTATTTGTAGGTGTGCTATGATCTGCTCCATTAAATGCGACTAAGGCCGCGTATTATCTCATCGCGCCGCGCCGGCAGTGTCTTCTGTTCGGCGAGATAAGCGCCGATGACGACGGTAATAATTACACGTACGCATAGCGTTTGATTATGTGCGGACGCTTCTAGGCATGATGCACTGGGCGTGATACTGCGATCGACATGGCGTCTGACAGCGATGATGGATGTCGCAAGATGTGCTGATCGTTTCCCCGTCTCGCCGGCCTCTACCGCCACCTAGTGGCAGTCTTCGAATCAGTCTAAACAATACACTCAGACCTTTGTGCCAGGCATAGTAATGTGGACACAAGTGGTATGTCTGTTTCGCCTGTTTATTCAGCTTTCCGCTATCAAATTGGTTTAGTCGTTAAAAAATAATCTGTATAAATATGTCGTCATTATAATAAAAAATTCATTTATCACTCTACCAGTAGTAACAATTTGCACATGTGTTGCTCGAACCATTGATGCGTTTTAAAATAACTTGTTATCGAAATTGCGTAAAATTTATTACCAAACCAATAGCCCCCAACGGATAGGACAAACACGCCCAAGAGTGTCATCAAAATTGCACAGTATTTACCACCAACGACATTTCAACAGGTTTTGTCGATATCCTTTTGGCTGAATAACCTAGATCTAGTCACTTCTACGGCAAAGACAAAACACGGCCAAGATGGGTGTTTGATAGAATGTTTCTGCGGACGGCCGCCAATTAGTTGGCGTTAATAGAAGGACAGGTCGACACTGAAGTCGTTGCTTATTGCCGCCGTCCCTGTACAATTGCCGCCCGCTGTTCGCATTATCTCCTCATTAGATCGACCGACATGATGAATAGAGGCGTGTCTCTGGCGATGTTCTTCAGATCTGCAGGATCATGATAATGGAGTCACGAGTGTGAGCCGAGGATTTGTTGCACCTCGGAGGCCCCGTACGTGATTCTCGAGGCTGTGTCGATAGACGGAGCTCTTGTTGCTCGGTGTCATCGCATGTGCTGTATAAATCAGTCTTATATATCAGAAGAGTTATACATTAATTTCACTATATACTGCTATTACCCTCACTGGTTGATAAATAGTTCATAAACAAAATTAGTCTTATTTTGTAATGTAGACCGTTTGCCAGTATCGTGACTGATGTGTAAGTATCATGACTGATGACACATCGCGACAGTCTATTCCCATTTGATGACGCCTTCAGTTCCACTCTTGGCCAGCCAGTAACTTCTGAACTGTTGCTGAATATACGACCGTATACGTTTGGGTCCCGTAGTGAAGAGGAGCGAGCCAACATCGTCGTTTCATATTTTAGTTTGTCACGCGTGTAAACACGTATGAGAGTTAGTATATCACCCGCTCCAACTGACCTGAAAGTTACGCGATGAAAGCACGTCGATTTGGGAAATGGATATAACAACACAAAACATTGATATCAAACATTGATATATGCAAATAATAACATGTAAGTGGCGTTATTATTCGAAGGTAGTAAATCACATAACTTTTTTCGACTATTCCATTTGTGTTTACCCTCGGCGACTACCGCGTGACGTAAAAACGAAGTTTTCGCCGCGAGAAATCTCGCGAGACTTTCTGTTGTTTCTGTTCCCTGAACGAGGCATCATCTGTGAAACGACGACACGGCTGCTCTTGTCTCGCTGTAGTTGACCGACGGTGTTTGTGTCGCCTTCAAGAGACGAGGCCAACGGCGACTCGCTCGGCGGAAGACGTCCTCGTTTGTCAGTGTCGCACTCCGGACTTGACGTCATCAGTCTTCTCGCAATCCATATTTCCGTTCTGCCAACTTCCGTTCCATTTCCTTGCTAATTGCCGACATTCATCATTGCCGCCTAACTTGTCAGCGGTAACGCAAGACATTAGGTTACCTGTATGTAAAGTGATAAGTCAACTAGAATGTAATTCGTAATGAAAAAAAATGTATACGGTATAAATTCAGATATATATATATATATATATATATATATATATATATATATATATATATATATATATATATATATATATGCATGGCCTATGTGTCAAACGCATGGTAGAAAACATCGTTTTCGATATCATAATCATGTAGTTTTTGTTGTTGTACATAGGTTATTGTCAGGTCATATTGAAAAATAAGCAGTTGGTTTGTAGAACATCTGTGTGTATGCATATGTATTTATCCCTCAGTTCGTCATAAAAACAGTTCATGATAAAAACAGTACATCATAAAAAAACTGTTCATCATAAAACAGTTCGTCATAAAAAACAGTTCGTCATAAAAAACAGTTCATCATGTCTTCCAAAGGATCCTGTGCGAGAACTAACAGCGGCGTTGAGAGAGAGAGGGCGAGAGGGCGAGAGGGCGAGAGGGCGAGAGGGCGAGAGGGAGAGAGGGAGAGAGGGAGAGAGAGGAGGGAGGGAAAGCAGGTCATTCATTTAGAAGACTGATAGAGGAAGGTATGAAGGAGCGTCTAGAACGACTGAGTTTTAACTGACAACTGAAAAGCGGCAATATATATATATATATATATATATATATATATATATATATATATATATATATATATATATATACGCTTTCCTAAGTGGCTCTAAGAACCGCTGAACTTTGCGTTCTCAGATTTGCGTCAACCAAACAGTTACACCCGTGGACTGATTAATTATTAACTCCGTTATCAGTGATGTACATACGAGGTTGTCGCTAATGATCGTCTGTTTGGTGTTTCCAGCTGGCCCTATAGTCTATTCCCGGGCGACGATACTGTGAGAGTAAAATCGCATTCGTTTTGATGTATAATAGATGTCGTTATATTGGAAAGTGGTGGGTTTTGTTTTGTCTGAAGCAGCATGTCGTGTGTCGTTGTCCTCGCCCCTGCCCATTGATCACATTTGACAGCGACATGATTGTCGTCCATTGTCACGACAGATCACTGCCGATAGCGCAGTTAATAGAGCAGACAATGGCAATTCCGATCAACATAATCACCATAATCCACGTCCGAGTTAACAATGGTTTCGTGTAATTGTGTTCGTATACAGCGGGCGCGACATCGTGTTTTTGCTCGTAGCAACGGTCGGAATGTACCGTTTTTATCCGTGTCGCCTGAGAGTTTCGTTTGACTGCCAGAGCATTGGCCGGGAACGTAAACATAATGATGCTGCACACGGCGACTTTGTATAGCGACACGCGGAGGCTGCAAGCGTTGACATTATTTTAATATATGTTTAAAGAGAACCTGTAGTGCACACGAGCAGTTGTGTTCATATGTTGGCCAATGTTGTGTCACTTCAAAAATGACGTCACGAGAGGTGTTTTTGCGCTGACACGGGATATTCGAGTATCAGTCTGTTTGATGTGAGAATGCACGATGACTGTTGGTTGGGCCGCAGTTGAAGACATCGCCGTATGTAGCCGCCTGCCACCCAGCCTGCGAATGCTCCGAGGCGGCTCGGCAACAAACTAACAGGATTTCAAGAGCTGTCAGGATGAAGATAAATGGCTGGTGTCTCTGTCGCGACTTCGGTGAGGCGAGTTATCGATATTCATGCTAAATCATAAAATTACAGGCGCAAATTATTTTTTACCGCTGCGCCGTGTCAGCTGCGGATATGCGTGTCACTACCTCGTATATACCGAAGCAGGTGCTGCTTTTTCACCAAGCAGCGATCTGGTACAACCGCGTTGCTGTTTTCGGGTTGTACGTTTGTATGCTGTCGGTTTCCTGGCAGCGCTCGCTTTTATGTTGGCGAGGCGTGGCTGCTGTTTGACAATTTCACTTGGCGGGGTTTCTGCCATTGACAAGTGTTGACACGCCGAGACATCTGTCCGACGTTTCTCTGGCTGCGTGAGTAGCTGACTTTAGAAAGAACAACTTTGCTCTTTCGTGCATTCCCGGCATTCGCCGAAACGAAAATACACCGACTCAGTCATGTTTCGAAAGCTCAACCAGCGCATTGCTTAGTGGCAGTTATAGCGCTTGTCAACGGTGTTAAAACATCGTCTTGAAGAGTGTGCATACGAGAATTACCTTACAATGATTTGATTACGTTTTAAGAAATGCTGTTTTATCTGTCCACTTGTGAAAATGTGTTTATATTGTATGTAATTATGTGCGGCGACGTCGTAGTGGAATCCGTTAAACTGGTTATATAATTGCGTCATTATAGTTATATTATTGTATAATAGCGTAAACACATCGAAATGGTCGCATGCATTTAAATTTACCTAAATTGATACATCAACTGACTTAATAAAATTATTGATATTTAAACTCCCTGCGCAACGCGTCTTAAAACATATTGGTAAATTATGTGTCAGATTAGTTATAATAGTGGAGTCAGTTTAATAATAATAAAAGTAGTTTTCATCAAATCATAGCAAGGGTTGCGCTATATCCAACATAATCGCACCACTTCTGGCATATAAGTTACGGATCCAGTGTAAAATAATTGTATTCTATATCCTATTAGTTAATACAAATTAAATAACACAATTGCACAAAATATAATATCATTTATTTGTCTTTTCGTGAAATTGTTTTAAAATGAGATAATTACTGAAAACAATTAATGATTTTTCCCATTAGCCTTAAAACCGCACTTTTTTACAATTCCCTTTTTTTTAGTTGATATTAGTTGATATTATGAAAACATGTTTGAATTTTAATACAGTAACTTGGCGTTACTCTAATGTTTTTGGCGAATTTGCCAGTATCAGTTACAAACAATAATTGCCTGTTGCATGGGAACGCAAATCAAAAATCTTTGCCAAATCTCGTGGCAACGCTGAATTCGTGATCATGTAATGTAACGTTTATAAAATATACGCAAAATATAATATGGATAAAAATCCATTAATCATTATATATATATATATATATATATATATATATATATATATATATATATATATATATATTATATATATATATATTATATATATATATGTATATATATATATATATATATATATATATATATATATGTGTATATGTTTTTTGTGTAAAGTAATTTATGCAACTGTCTTGATTTTTCCACGTTGGAACGCTGTGAAAACGAATACTGTAGCGCGTAGTAACGATGACATGCATTTTATTGTCGGTTAAAACGTGCAAAACACAGTGATACGACGTTGAAGAACAAACCTGTTCCGTGGTTAAACTCACTAAATGTGTGCGTCGTCGTTTATGGACACGTGTGTTTAGTTTGCGTTACCAAATGTTTTATTTGTTGCGTCGTGTACAATCGTGTGTTAATGATACGGCGACGTAACTAGTTAGACCGATGTTGTTTATATAGATGCATGGACATACCTTTTACTTTAAGTCGAATGTGTCACACATACACATGCACAGATAGTTAGTTAGCACATTCCAGTCACCCGACATGATCAGGTGATGTCTGGTCGTAGTGTCTTCCCCCGACAGAGTCGACCTCTGTTGGTCTCAGTCTAACTGCGGTAATTGTACCAACTGGCCGTGGAAACAGCGAAACGACGCCAAAGTCGTTCTGTTGCGTCATATGATGTTCACCGATTACCTACAGTTTGACATCCTTGCTAATACCTCGCACTGAACGGCAGTCACGAAATGTCAATCAGTTTATCTGGGAATAGAAGTAAGAATATAGTCATTAATGACGAGACGCTTACGCGAACAACGTCTACTGTTTCCCGATGACCATTAGCCAAGCCGGGATGTCTATAGAAACTATAATAATGTCTGGGCCGTGGTTACGTGCTCGTCGGTGTAGCCATGTACGTGCTCGTAAATCATTGATGGCAGGTATGGGCCCATCCGAACAACTCTGCACCGCTTCCTGCATTAATCACATTTTTTCGTAGAATTGTACACGTCTGCACCAATGAAGCGGCTCGTGTTCGAATTACGACTAATCTAACAGGCGTGGCAAACGGCGAATTTCGATTCCGTGTTTCGTGTCGCAAATGTGAAGTTGTTAAGGTTATAAGCAATTACAAATAATATAATCATATGTCGTAGGCACAACGTGGTTTACGCCTGACTTATCCCCGTGTTTATACCTCGATTCACTAACACAGTGACGTCATGACGGAGTCTACCATTGCGGGTAGATAATGATTGCTTTAGATAACTATCCATTTGTGGTTGTGTGAATCTATGATAAATACAATACGACTCAGATTATCGTTCCTTTTACGGCGATGTATATACTATTACGTACATAATATAACACTATAATACTCTGTCGTTGTTTAAATATCAATCACTACGTTTAACTCTGGTTAACCGACACATGACCGTTAACTGGTAATACATGTATACTTTGTCCACCTTATACGTTATTATGGCACAATTCACGTTCCTTTAAATGTATTTAAACAACGCACCAGTCGTTCGTTTTCGGCCAGGCATGTGATGAATAAATGATGCGGGCTGAGAGATCAAAGTTGCCCACAAGTTACGACGTGCGTGCAACAAAACACCGCCCGCAATTCACGTCGCGTCGTCTGTTCTCATTATTAGGAAAGGTGTCCGTACTGTCAAAACAACGAACATAATTGCGTGTAATTGTCTTGTTGTGCGTCCATCTAATTCGAATAGCTTACATTTGGCGGCCGGCTTTTACGGGAATCATAGATTGGACGAAATTAACGCGCCGCAGTCGAAACACGACTAAGTGAGCGCGTCGCCCTACAATGATGATGCTATACAACTATACGACAGTGGGTAATTAAGGGAGTGATTGAAACCTCGCGAGAAATAAAGGTGCATTAACAGCGCTGGCCGTCCGGACGCGTTGGCAGGTGTAGTCGACTCGGGGATGACTTTAATGCAGTCACCTGTCGTTGGTCGCCGCGTCGTGCTTTAGTACGGCGGCGATCTCGCCTCGCACGCGTCGTCAACGCTGTCTCGACGCAGATTAATTGTCTATTACCGTCGACATGTTTCGCGTTGCGTCTGACGGCCGCTGCCATCGCGGGCTAATGACGATGATTTCAATAAAACCACTATAAATATTGCCTTGTGTAATTAAGGGGGCCGTACGCGGGTGCATTAAGATGCCTGGCCGGCATTGGCCGTCGACGCCCGCTATTAACTCGGCCGTCATCAATCAGCCATTGTGCGACGTCATAAAACTTTCATTGTGGATTTACTCCATTCCCGCGGCAATTATCCGGGCGCCGCGTAGGAGTTGTGCATGTAGACTGGACGCTGGCCCCGTCACGCGTATCCCCGATCAAGGTCGCTCTTCGTCGTTCCGTCGCCGCTGGCTTACCGTCGCT
>JAODUO010000426.1:80000-92500 GCA_025642075.2 Ridgeia piscesae
ACAAAAATCGTTTGTATTATAAAGTACTGGTGGTAACCGTACGACTGATGCCATTTCAAATGTCCATACAAGTAAGAAGCGAGAGTACAAACATTATTTCCTACGGTTTAAAATTCTCACCTCCCCAGCATCATAATCAACATGACAATTTGGTGTATGGGTATAATTATTGTGATTTGTGGGCGTTCGTGTATAATGTTGTAAGTTATGTAGAAACCACCGAAAGTTGCCCAGTATTAAAAACGTCCCCATGGATCTTACTTGATTACTGTCCTAATGGAATTCATTGAAATATTGGTCAAGACTCGATTCTTTACTTGAGTGTGCGATTCGATTATTCAAGTGTTTACGCATTTGTGCGTTCCGATTTGTTTCGAACACTTAATCGTATATAGCGGATATTATGTAAACGATTAACATTATACTACGTATTTCGACATAAAAGAACTGGATTCTCATTGATAAATGATTCGCCTGTTACGTTGAGCTGTTTTAATACAAAGAATACAGTTTGAAATAACCGAAAACAATTACTTTGATCGTTAGTTCGGAAATAAACTTTTGCAATTATAAAACCGGACCACTTTTGTTGCAATTTTTGCCACCGAATTTGGGCAGAACCTGTAAAAAATAATACGCTTGTTTGATGGTTTCAATAAAAATAAGCAGATTTGTACAGACGAGCTAACAAACCTGTGTGGCTACTACAGAAGGAATATTTCTTTCTCAAAATGATTTTGAATTACGGCTAACCATACATGGAATATAAGAGGGATAATTGATCACATTGTGACCACGTTGATTCATTGTATAACACGTGAATTACAAACGCAAACTCATATCCGGTTGTATCTCGTTTATACCAATATTGTAGGATAATTTTCATAAAGATAATAGTCTTTTGTGTCATTTAATATATTCAGTTGTGTTATATATATATAATATAATATGTTATATATATATATAATATGTTATATGTGTGTGTGTGTATATATATATATATATATATATTTATATATATATATATATATATATATATATACACACACACACACAACTGAATGTACATATTATATGACACAAGACTATTATTTTATATAACAAATATACTACACATAATTAAATGTAAATAATATATATGTATAGGCATATATATATATATATATATATATATATATATATATATATATATAATATCTTCCTAATTTAATCTAAAATAAATATAATGTAGTTTTATGCATGTGATCAATAATTAGGTAATCGTGTTATTTCGTTTCTGGAAAAACATATATGCGCTATTTATGACTGTATTTTAGTCCAGATGAATTATATAAATATTATGTAGTTCCGTGCATATGGTCCAGTTAGGAAATCGTGCATGTAAATGTTATTTCCGTTTTATGAACGAAACCACCGTAGGCCCGTCTTCGTTATTTATGAGTTTATATTAGTTCCGAATAATTACAATGACACGATGTTTTATTCATGGATTTTTGAGCCGTGCATTCAAACCGAGATAATCACTTGGCCTGTTACAGCCGCTTGGCCAGTGAACATTGTAGGTCAAATTATTGAACAGTACAGCGGATTGGTTTTGAATTTCAGGCATCACCATCTATAACTTATTACCCAACAATTTAATTTTCGTTGAATATAATCGCGACGTTTACTTACACTGAGGTTTGCTTGTTAATTGTTTCACGAACTTATAGGCATCAACCAAATCATGTAAGAAATTGAAATTACAGTTATACGTTGCAAACTATGTGACAAATGGGACAACGAATTGTTGTGCAATGTGTAATTTATTATATTATTGTTATTACTCTCAGTATATAACTGGTAAATTTGAGTTATATTTTGCACGCGTTTAAAAGGTTTCTTATTTGAATTTTACAAATATACACTGCATTTGACATTATATATATATATATATATATATATATATATATATATATATATATTATATATATATAATGTCTCTATGGCTTTGGTCGGATAAACGAAACGTGCGGATTAGCGAGATACTTCATTATACATGATATTCAAGATGGTTCTCAACACAAACATGGATTATTGAAGACGGGATAAACAAAACATGAATATATATATTATATATATATATATATATATATATATATATATAAATACTTGTACATTATTTTAATGTATCTTGTCGATACAACATTCGTTACGTTAGTGATTAGGTATTCTAACAGACACAATCCCACAAATAATGCGTTGGTATCCAATAAGAAACGAACATGTGTTCAGATTTATTATGGCTTTTCGAGGGCATAAATAAACAAAAATAATTTAGCAATAATAGGAAGAAACAAGAAGGTATATGTATTCAGTTTCATTCCAAAAAGTGAAGACATTTTAACCGCCTCAATTCGATGTTTTGCTTATTCCACAGAGAATAGGTAATAGTTACAGCTGCCTAAGATGAACTATTACATAAATTTGGGATTAGCAGAATTATGTATCAATGAAAAGTGATAATGTTTGCAGTTTGTTTACTAAGAGTCTAAGACATAACACAACGTCGTCTCTCACGAGTTAATCGATTTAACGATCACATTCCTGTCGATGATTTTTACAAAAAATACGTGTCTTCTTAACCAACTGCGACGTCGTTTGAACATCACATCCGCGATACGTTAATTTCTGAAGTACCTTATAGTTGTAAATGAAGAAGCTAACCGCAATTGTATTGCGCGGTAAATGCCAGTAATACAAGTATAATGTTTAGCGTTAAAAGGTGCGTGAATTAAAAATAGAAACGACACATTTATTTCAACACTGGAATGTCTTTTGTTATGTTGTACTTTATACATATTTAAACCTATTGCACTTATGTTATGAACCGACCTTTTTACCATAACGTTTTTTCAGGTGAGAAGTCTTCCTTGTATTTTCTCCACGACTTTAATACTGTTCTGCTTATTTCTCAACTGTGCCTTAAATCGCAAGGTTTGTCATTCGCTTGTTTGCCGGTAACTCATGCCAGTAACACGTTGATGAAGTCGTGTTGTGTCGATATATATGTATAGATCTATATACAGAGGTTACTTTCTCTGCAAAGAACATTCTACGCAGTTCAAAAGATTATCAGTGTTTGACACGTGTGCACGGTGTATCGCCGAGTCAGGGCGTGATTCAGCGCTGCTAATGTACATTTAATAATGGTTGAGTCGTGTTGCGCCTTTGTAGCGCCTTTTGTGGGATGTTTGTCGTGGCGTATTCAGCGCCGTGGCAAGGAGACGTTCCGATAGTGCGGGACTTATCGCAGATATCACGCCTATTCATTGTAGCGATGTGTGCGAGTGTAGCGCCTTCCACGAGCATGCGTGGCCATGTGGCTTCGTCTGTACGACACAGAATACAGGCACCCACAAAAGCCACGCTTCGCTCCGTCTCGCTGCATGCGCCGACGACTCCAAACGTCTCCGGTCTTCCTCGTTTCCGCTACGGCGGCGGGGGCGGTGGTGATGGGTGGCAGCGTCGTTCTTGATCCTTGTCTTTCTCAGAACGGTGACGCGGTGCGCGTCTTTGTACGGCTGACGAGGTAACCGTGTACACCTAACGAGCGCGATCACAACACTCGCGTGTGTTGTTCGTTGTCGCGCTGCCGAATATTGTGTTTCGACTCCGCCGAGCTAATGGTGGCTGGTGTCGGGTCCGTCAGCTCGGCCACCGGCGGCGTGGCGTCGGCCGCCAGACCCGCACACAATGTCCGCCAGTCGAGACTCATCCGTGAACCTCGTCAGGGGTGCGATGCACCGATAAGGAGGCTCAATGGGGCGACTATTTTTAGACGGGGACCACTATATTTAGAACGGGATCACTATATTTAGAGTTGGATACCCGGTCGGTGTCTGTTTGCGCTGATTTGGCGCATTCCTGTCGCGCTTCTGCGACGGTTTGCAATAAATCATCGTTCCGCAAATTATCTGGCCCGCGTATGATACCGAACTTGAATTCAGCTCCGTGGTCTGGCACCGAGTGTCAGACATTTGAGCACATTGCATATGGTAGGGTAGACAAAACCTGATGAACAATTTGTACGAAGACAAGTTGCGGCCCTTCACAATCCACCCCCAAGTAGCGATGTGTGTGACATTGCTTGAGACATCGCAGGAATTGTTGGTATATTTTCGGTAGCATCTGAATGAACGATGTCGGAATTCTCACCGATGCATCTCACAAAGAACACCTTTGATTATATCGTTTGAAAGATGTTTTGTGACTTGGCATTTCATTGTTGTCTTCGGGCAGTAGTTACGCTAGATGTTAGTAGAGTATGTAGAATCGCAATTTTGTTTAGACGTTGTTTTGCATGACATTTAATTAGATTAATGTGACACACTTTGTTGTTTAGATATAAGTCGGGGTAGCATAAAATAGTCTCTTTACGTTTACGAACACGTAGGAAGGGACAACTTGCCAAAGGTGGCCCACACTGGCCAAATGTGGCCCACACTGGCCAAATGTGGCCCACACCTAAAGTGTTTGCAGAACGCTGCAATAGATTGTCGAAGCAGCTCTTGCTCGTCTACAAACATCAATTAGCCGTTTAATTGCTTAATAAAGACGCGCAGCAGGTGTCGCACTTGAAAGGCGACGGCCATCCTTGTGCTAACGTTGTCGTTATGGAGAGGCGGTCACTTCGCTATCGTGTTCGACGAGGCGGTCTCTCACTTAAGCCGTCGAGGGCCGTTCAAGTCCCGCGACTCTCGACTTGATGGCGATCGGTGTCGAGGGACAGTTAAAGACGCCCGGTCAGGCTTTGAGTTGGTCAACTCGTTGGCCGGAACGCAGTGGGGTGGAACCTTTGAACGTGATTGTTTCACAAGTTTTCACTCCCCCGGGCGATCTGGCCATGAATATGGACGACGGAAATTGCAGCATTTCCGGCGCGTGTGACGGGAGTTGTAATGCTTGAATCTGATTGGTCGCAAGCAATGTCGCCGAAGAAATTATCAAGTTGTGACGGTGATATGTTTTCATATGGCTTCGTTTGCAAGTTCAGTTTTCACATGTATATTACTCGCATGAATTATACGGTTATCCGATTAAGTTTAGGTATTACATACATAGAACACGCCGACAAGTTTGGTGTCCCATTATTAAATCACACACATATTATATGTATGATTCTTGATTGAAGTAATAACATGTCGTTGAATTATAGTGTTCATATAGTTTATTTGACTTTGGTGACGTGTTCGAAATACGTTAAACTGCAACGCAGATGTTTCGAACGGTTCCTACGAGGCTATGACACAGCACATTATCTTGGCATTGAGCTCGGTCTCTCGTAAGTGCGCGACCCGTACGGGGAATTTAGCCAAGGGTGAAACTTAGAAACGGTAGGTCGGGCGGACTCACGGGAGCGTGGAGTCTCGGCACTTGCGCCGTGACCACTGACAATGGGATCAGGGGTGCGTTAATCGGGTGCTCAACACTGTGACTGCGCCATCTGCTGGCGACAAAACAATAAATCATATCGAATGTTGCCGCGTAATGACTAGGACTTTGTGGCGGCGACCTCTCGTACTGACCTCTTGCCGACTGACTGGGCTAGAGAGGGGACGGGCAGGGATGGGGTGACCTCCGGGCTGACCCACGCCCATCGCGGGCCATCCCCCGAAGGAGACGGGCGTGCTCGCTGGAGCGGCGGTCGTTCGTCGTGAAATATGGCCGGCTTAAGTCGGCATAAAGGGCAGTGAGACGGTAATGCGCGGTTCCCGTCCAGCGACGTTTCTGCTCCTTCGCCTCGGCTCCTTTGTCGACGATTTCGCCAATTTCTCGGCGCAATCTGTTTAACTATTTCCCCGCCGCATTGTCTTCTGTCTGCTGATGTCGCGTTGGTAACGTCGGCGCCGTGGAGGTACTGCGTTGTCGAGAGGCCGTCACAGACGCGGGAAGCTGAGGGAGACAGGGGGAACATGGCAAGACGACAATAATTATCAACAAACCCAGATTAATCACTCAGTCAGTCACTCGCTCGCTCGCTCGCTCGCTCGATCATTTATCCACACAATCCCATCCGCTCCTTATGAGGCACATAAGATTTCCACAAGAGAGCGCCACTGTATGTTGTTGTCATTGTAATAACGTTTGTATCTAGATGCGACGGTGGTGTTTGGGACGTGTTATCGTTGGTTAGCGCGACTGTTTGGTTTTAGTCGGAACTTCTACTAAATACGTCCTTTTCCCGTTAATGAATGCGTACAACGTTGCAGGCTGATGCGCGTACGCCGTGTCGTGTATCCCTGTTTAGACGCAATGTAACTCCAAATAATATTAACCAGCGAAATCACCAAGTTTGTAAGATTAATAGAACTGTACATAGCGTATTGATTATTAAACGTCAGTGGACAAACTCGAAGAGAGTGACACACTGTTCAAGACACATCGTTAACCGTGGTGTTCATTCTGTCGTTGCAGGGTTTTGTCGGCGTGACATGATCTGGCGGTGACGCAGTGAGGATCTACGGTTGAACTGTGATGCGTCGGCTAACGACTTCGTGGACTGCGCGTGTCTTCACTGTCCGACACTGACCCAGAGAACGGTTTGACCAGTAGACAGCAGCCGTTGTATGAACATTGCCGGTGAACGTTCTGGACATCGAATCGGCCGCGCGGTCGTGTCCACAATGTGTGGTTGTATCGCTAACTAATAATGTAACCAGTTCGATTGCGCTACGCTACGGACGCTGCAGAGATGCGCGTGTATTATATACATTGCAATTAAGGGTGGCGGGATACCTATACGAGTACATATCGTTTTACGGTGATTTTATAACGGACATAATTATGATGCAATAACACGACGCGATTTTAGAGTTTTATCTGCGTTTAGCCGCGATTGTTACACGGGTACGTTCCCGTCGTGAGACGTGACCGGAAGGCACCGATATGTGGAACTGACTCCCGCGTGCGTGCACGCTGCACCTGGTATGGTCGGCGGGAAGGTGTCGATTGCGTTGCGACAAGGTTGTGCAGAAGACACTGGCGTTGGCGGGGGTGTATGCAACCCACCTGGGTCGAGTTGCCGCGCGATGACGTGACGACGAGACGCGTGTCGTGTTTCGTCGTCACTGCGGAATCTCGTATGACAGACAACACGACACGCCCGTCGTGTCGCAATTAGTGACGAACGACGCCGGAGTTGGGCGCGATTATCGCCTCTCCACCGTGTGGGGGAGACGCGGCGGCGGGCCATGAAACATTGATGTGTCGCCCGGGTCGACGCGATAAGCCGCCCGGACAGACGCGCGCACTGGTCATCGCTTTGTCGGGTGCCTCGCGGATGCTACTGCTTCGGCGCTGATAAGCCGAGCGAACGACTGTCATCAGGGTGTCCTGTCTCGTCGCAGCCGCGTCCGAGTTGACACTTCGCCGGAAGCGCCGAGCTGCCTTGCCTGTCTTGCATCTAGTCGCCTGCTTTAGACCGGAGTACCTATCAGATGTGAAGACGAACGCTTTGTTTTCGGCGCACAAGTACTTGACATGTGTGTGTGTTGTTGTTGTAGCTCTAAACGTCACATGACAGGTTGGATATAATCTATTGACTGCGACACAGAACACGCGGGCCCGTCTAGTTGTATATACTCACTTGGGTTTTATGGGAAGTTTGGCGAAACGAATCCGGTAACTTGAACGTTTGGCTGTGTTATATGTGGTCAGACACGAGTTAACTGTTTTGTAATAGTAATTTCCGGATTGGTTCGCTGCAAATGTTCCCGGGTAACGCGTTTGTGTGACGCCGCGGCTACAGCCTCCACGCCGTTACGTTAGATCGCGTAAATGCTTCCACGCTTCGTGACGTGGTTTGATATGTTACACCACGACGCAGTAGCCGAGTTATGCATGTGCCACATGGCGTTGCTAACCCGATTGAAGAACCTTTTACAGTTGACACGATTTTATGAATTTGGTCCGTTAATATCGAATATTTTATGAAATTTAAGTTGGAATTGTTTTACGTATATATATATATATATATATATATATATATATATATATATATATATATATATATATATATACCTACGAAAATTCGTAACTTAAATATACCGATTTAAATTTTCGACCAACAAATTTACATTTATTTTATTTGCAAAGTATTACGATTATACAGCCCCCTGTAGTACTGGATTTGACATGCACTTGTGTAAGGTGGACCTGTGTGCAGACCGTTTGTACAGTACGTAATTAACGATAATTTTAATAAGATATTAGACTATATAGTATATTTCAGGAAGAGTGTGTCACAATTGTTTGTGAGCGAGAATTGCCGTGTGAATGTGAACGGTGAATGTGGGCGAGATTGAGAGTGGAAGAACGGAACTTGACTTTTACTAATAAAACCCTATAATTACAACACCGCTGTTTCTCGTGTTTCTACATCGATGACTGTCATTCTTGCAGTGCAGTGTTTAGAAGCCTGCTATTTATTTTTCCGTATTTATTTGTTGTATAATCTAGTAATAAAAATAATTACTATGACTTGTATTCTACACGGTACAGCAGCACACACGTATACACGCTAAGTCTGTTTACTTCCCGTCTGTATATGCGTCTTAATGTAACTTGCGAAACAATATGGAAGGTTGTTATGGTATATTAAGTAAACCTCTCTTTTTGTCAAACTACAAGGCATGGACAGTAAAATTAATACGTTATATATATATATATATATATATACCTGTGTTATCATCGTACCCTAGTTTTCTACGTTCATATCAATAGTTTGAAAACTTGTGAAATGTATATCATTAATATCGCTTCGGATAATGGTTTCTAATATCGTGTTCACCCAAAGCAGTTTAATCGGCATAATGTCAGACCGGTGTATATCTAACACTGGCCACAACGCCCTTCATCCTTCCTAAAATATATATACAAACTGTATAATGTATATTATGTGTATGTCTGTGTATATATATAGGGGTGTATATATATATATATATTATACAATTTTACATATAGATATAAATATATTATATAAATTTTACATATATATGTATATATACATGTATATATATATATATATATATATATATATATATATATATATATATATGAATATATATATATGTCATAGCTTGAAATATATATATTCTAAGCTACGCAATTGTCGTAAAGGTGCCCGGACAGCTTAAGGATTATTTTAAGTATCACCCACTGATGCAATTATAATCTAATTACGTGTGTGTATGTGTATATACAAAACACATACACACAATTTATTATTTAAAAAATACTTCAATCAACAACATGTTTATTAATAACTTGTATTTTATTGTAGCATTTCCACTACACGTCGTACACAGTACAGTGACTCCCAATAAATTATGCCAACACATGTAAATGTGGTGAATACCACAATTATTAATATTTCAATAACGCTATGATTGCTAGCGACATGACGTACGTGACACCACAAGGCTGTTGATTTGGTTACACCTGTACGTGTTTACCAACACACAACGGGTCTCCGTGATGCTAAAACCGGCAGCTATACGGTTGTAACGACGACGCGGCCAGCGAAGCGCGCGTTCTAATCGCCGAGCAGTCACTGCCGACATGAAGTATGTCTTCCCAAACCTTTACGTTCCCTCATCATTAGGTTTAAGTGCCACGGACGGTCCCCGAATCCCGTCGAACGATCCCCGATCGCGAAATTGGTAATGGATGTAGGCGCGAGATCAAAGAGGCGCATCTGAAATGCATTATTCCGAATTGGAAGTCGCTGCAATGGAGCGGAGTCAGAAGGGCGGAAAATTAGCTTTCCGCCGCATTTCGGTAGTTTATGCGCTTAGTTGGCGCACAAATAAAAACTTAATAACTTTGCCCTTCTGTGTTGCGTGTGTACGTGCGTGTGCACGCGAACGTCCGAGGCGACTGCGTGAACATTTTCCCAACAGGTCGGGCAGTCGGAAGGCGCATTTTCAGCGGGTTCAAACCACGAGACACAAGCATGATTTTGTTTGTTAATTTAATAAATGTTCTAGTGTTTAATGTTATAAAATGGTATATTAGACGTAACATTTTGTAGCATGTATAAATTCAACTGATGAAAACAAATTTATATAGGGTCTGTGCACTAAACTGGAAAATGCCCCGTTTTAATAGCATGAAGATAAACACGAGAGCTATGCTGTAGGCTACATTTTAAATTAACAACATGAAATATTGATTGGCTGAATAGGCTGAAGTAATTTATAAAATAATTAGCTTAGTGAGCATTCTGATACACAAGGCGGAGACAGGGCATATCCGTGCATGGTTATCGGCAGTATTGTTTTGGTCGTTCACGTTCAAACAAACAGACGACCGTACTAAAAGTATTGCAATGTGTGACGCAAATACAATAGACCAAAACATCCAAATGAAGCACTGATATATTACGGTTATTGAGTGGATCTAAAACAACATACGACAGTTATCACGCGCAGTCTTCCGGTAACAATCAGGGAACCAGACGTGCAAAATTACAGATGACAGTTCCTGCTTTTGTGTTATCTCGTTGGAGTACTGGTAAATGTGCCGGTTATTGGACAGTGGGTGGGATTTGGACAGCTCAATGACATCACCAGGTGACGATACCAACGTGTAGACATAAAGAAGTGAGGCAGACGCTTTTGGATCAACTCATTTTAGATCATTTAATTTGAAATTTTAAAGTGTCTGATCAATGGTTCTGGCCGTTAACAGGCCAATTTACCCTATGAAAGTATAACAAGCACTACAACGATTTATATCAATTAGTTGACAACACAGAGGCGTTATGGTGAGTACATTAGGACTCGAGGAGACTATTATGTACGTTTAAATATTTTTTCAGCAGATTAGTGCCTTTAATTATGTTGGTGTAATTAATCTTCATATTATATAGTTGTGGATCGAAGTAAAATTATATTTAAACTATTATTTGGTGAACAGTTTCGATAATATTATTTTAAAATATTGCCGCCGTCCTATAAAAGCAGAAACTAGCTTAAAAACCTTGGCAATTTCATATGAATACATGTTTTTATATAATGAAATTATGTCACCTAGTCACGAATATGATATATGCAGGCTGCTAGCATCTAGTTCCACAGTTCAAACTAAGATGTTTCCAGTGTCAACACAACCCTAGACATACGTAGAACAAGGACCTATTAGAAATATGTACCATTGTATATGTGTGCTTTCTGTATTTGTTAAACGGATACTCCAGTCAGTGAGAGATTCACACCTTTTACTTACATCTGTATAATATATTGGTTGTGCATAGTAATTGTGCACAAAGATCGTTAATAAACAATTAATTATAGTATAATTGTTCCAGAAACACTCCGTGTTGGATTCAGGGCGCTGCCATCTTGAGACTTATGCGTCAGTGACGTAAACCGCTTACGTCACTGGCGCATGCACGTTCGAACATCCTACGTATGTTCAATGGTATTTGATGTACTCAGTGCGTCGCTGATTGTTTACGTCACTATCACAATTATTAGCGAAGATTCCGCCAATCCTTGCCTTTTTCAACTATGCGCCAGTGACGTCAACGATTTGACTTACGTCACTGGCGCATAAGTCTCAAGATGGCAGCGCCTTGAATCTAAGATCGCATGTTTTTGATACCATTTCACTATAAGTAATTGTTTATTAACGATCTTTGTGCACAATTACTAGGCACAAGCAATATAGTATAGTTAATTAAGTTAGTAATGTGAACCACTCACTGACTGGGGTATCCCTTTAAATAAAGCCGGTACTAACATAGCAGAGGAGGGATAACCCGATTTATAACATATATATTTTCGGTTACAGAAACGGTCAAGTTCGGTTCCGGTTAGCACTGCATAAATACATTTAATGGATTTCTAATTAGTAAATAAATTATAACAATGACGACTACAAAGGCATGTTGATGATTTAGTGCCCGCATTCGGTGAAATACAGCGTGCGTCAGAACGATTTTTTCACGTACTCATTACAAAAACCCCATGACAAAGTAGACTCGCTTGATTTACCAATGTTCAACGCCACGCTTCTGACACGATGGTACGTTCCGGACGCAATTCAATGACGTCACGCACGCGTACACGTGTCGACACACTGGCGTTCGCATACGCCTCATATATACACATACGCGTACATATGTACGCCACATATACACACACAAATATATATATATTTATATACACATCATGTATATATATATATATATATATATATATATATATATATATATATATATATATATATATATATACTCGCATGGTTACACGCACGCATATACACATACCAAAATCATATTACACACATATGCTCACACACAGACGCGCGCACACCCACACCCACACACACATACGAACGCACGCACACACGTGTTCCACCCGAGCGCGAATTATGATTAGGAAATGTTCCGCGGTTGCTGCGAATGACAAGGCGCGGTTTTGCGCCTGTCAATCAAAGGATTAGGTATCGCAGAT
>JAODUO010000426.1:100000-102500 GCA_025642075.2 Ridgeia piscesae
CTGAAGCAATAAGTCTTATTTTAGAATTGGATGTAGAACCTTTTGGGAAGTTGCGGAAGTTGATATTTTCAAATAGTGAACAATGTTACCGGCGTACTAAACGTGGTTAGGCGGCCAGTATGTTTTGAACATAATTTAATGTATAGACTTAAGACTATTTTATAAATTAATAAATGCAAAACTAGAAACACACTGACTCTTTTAATTCTCTCCGGAAGATCTGTTTTACTGTCATATTTAGATATAATTACGGTTATAGAACATTTTGTTCTCACTTGAGCGTGAATTTAACTTAACCTGATTTGATCGTGGCCGATTCGTGAGATACCTTTACATTTTTTTTATTTTAAAACACTTTTATAATAGACTACACAACCATGTAAATATTAACGTAAAATCTATGTTTTTGGAGTCGGTGTACACGATTTATACATTCTTTTGATGTATTTTTTTAATCCTATGTTATAGATATACACATTTGATAATTAATCAGTAGCATACTATATTTTTAATATAATTACAAAAACATACCTACTGTTCGCATAGGCCTTCCAAGTGACTCATGCTAAATGAAATTGAACAATCCCAAAAAATCATCTTTGTCCATTTGTAGCGTATTCCATGCACCATATGAAGATTACACTGTTAAATATGTCGAATACATACAAACATATATGGTGTTTAAAAAGAACTACAAACCACAGTCTAATAATAGTGGATTTGTATTTATGTTTGTTACAAACTACGTATTTCCGAATCATCCGCGGTAATGCGTTTTTGCAATAAATAAACACGAGTAACGTTTTGCTGTATATATTCGGTCGCGATCTTTTAACGACAATCGATGCAGCTTACCTGCTGAAGCAAATCCGGCGGTTTTTCGTCGCGCGTGCACTTACGTAGTATATGCGTCAGTGCGCGGCCTACCCGCGTACTCGGGCACTCGAGATTCACATCAAACACTAGAGATCGCTAATGACGAAAGCGTCAAACTACAAGTACAAACGAGCGAGGCGAAGTGCACTGATTGGCATGACGGATGGACATCTTCCGCGACGCATCACTTCTGGCATGCGATACATTCGAAAATCGCCTGACGACACAAATCAATCCGCTCGGCGCATCGTTTAAATGAGTCGTTTTCCGTTCGCCGTCTTCGGCGTTTTAGAGAGCTGCGACGATTCATTATTAACTAGCGTTTGTCGTGCCCGCAGTCGACGTGCAAGTGTCGGTCGGCGTGCTTGCGTGACTGCATATAGCATGATTGCTTTATAATGCGTAAATGTTTCATGGCGCGCGCTGCGGGTGAAGGCCGGTGTAACGGGTAATACGTGGATGACGACACAACTGCAGCGTTCGTTTTCGCACATATTGTGCGTGCGTCCGTGCGTCCATGCGTGCGTGCGTGCGTCCGTCCGTCCGTCCGTGCGTGCGTGCGTGCGTGCGTGCGTGCGTGCGTGCGTGCATGCGTGCGTGCGTGCGTCCGTCCGTCCGTCCGTCCGTCCGTGCGTGCGTGCGTGCGTTTGCGCTTGCGTGTGCGTCTGCGTCTGCGTCTGCGTCTGCGTCTGCGTGTCTGTCTCCGTGAGTGCTCACGTGCGCTGTCTGCGTGCGTGCGTGCTATATATATATATATATATATATATATATATATATATATATATATATATTATAATTATTTTATTAATTTTATTATATATAAAATAAAATTTAATAAAATAATTAAAATATATATATATATATATATATATATATATACATATATATATATATATATATATATATATATTATAATTATTTTATTAAAACTTTATATTATATAATAAAATACTTTATCCAGTGATATAATTAGAGGTTTTACGCATTGTGTATTGGTTACGATTCCATAATGTAAATATGTTTTATACAATATATGACCAGTTGTCTATGTGTAGCGCAATGGCTCAGGGGTAGGGCCTCGTACTCTCGACTATGAGGATCGGGTTCGGATCCTGTCCTGCTGTGTTAAAATCTTGGGAAAGTTTGTTCAATATACATTGCTCCAATTTACTCGGCTGTATGAATGTGTACCTGACTATAGGCATTGGTCGATATGTGTACGAGCAGCCATCGCACATTAATTGTTGCAAATAGCTATAGACGCTTCCCAGAGAAGTTGAGACGGTGTTTGATTGAACAAGGAAGTAAAGTGTGAAGCGCTCTGAACGGTTCTGAGGTCTGCGCTATATAAGAACTTACGCTTACCTTTTTATGTATACAACATACTCTGTTCAAATGTAATGTAAAGATAAAGAGTCGTAGGAAAATTTAAAAAAACATTGTCGTTGCAATATAGACTTTTTATCCCGCTCGGTCACTGTCATAAATGGGCCAATGAACCGATTACAAAAACCAATCGTAACTATTTCTGACTGAGCACTTATTCAACCGAAGATCAATAATTACTTCGTCAGTATGATGATGGCCTAGTACAGTTATAGGAAATCATTTCGTGAACAATACA
>JAODUO010000426.1:105000-112500 GCA_025642075.2 Ridgeia piscesae
CAGTTACTTATCAGTTACATTAACAAGATCGACGGGTCATCATCGATCGTCACCTTGGAATCTGTATTTTTGACTTGAAATTCCATGTAGGGCCTAATGTAGAATTCTATGTAATGTATTTAGTCTGTTGCACGTTGCATTCTAATTCCTGTCGAGTCTATGTATGTAGTATATATATATATATATATATATATATATATATATATATATATATATATATATTTTAAAAATATATATTCTATCGCATACATGTGTGACTCGACAGGAATGTATAATGCTCGTGCACGTGCAGTATATATATATATATATATATATATATATATATATATATATATATATATATATATATATATATATATATATATATCATTATAAATATATATTCGATGTCTCATCGCATCACATGTGTGTTTTTCTTTCGATTGCTGTAAGTGCATTATTCGATTTAATATTTCGACATAATAAGTACAAAGAAGATAATGTTATATATTTTAATTAATAATTTGAAGATCTTCTACATTTAAAATGGGATACAGGCGTTATTCCTCACAAATCAAATAATATAGTTTTTGTTTGTTGAAAAACTGCCTGACTTTTTGATTGCTATATAAATTTAGATGAACTTAAAGTAAAAAATTATATTCGTTTCAATGATCTTATAAGCGAAACCCAATATTTTAAGTGGTAATATTCTTCAAAAACGTATTTTTATTGCTATAAGGTTCTCATAAAATGTTATACATTTATATAACGAACACAACGAAAATATGTAGCCCGCGTTCTAATTATTAAGCTCATCCACACAAAAATGAGTGAATGTTAACTTTAACTTCAGATAAATAAATAACAGTTATATTTTTACCTTTCTTCCTACGCCGAATGGCACGTATATAGTGTTATTCCAATTTATTTAAACAATTGACTCCGCGCAAATTGATTAGCATATACGGCCTTTAGCTTTAATTCCTAACGAAATTAAATAGACAGTGTGGACACTGTAAACGCGTTGTTTTTCACAAAGTACATTTGAAATCCTAAACTTGGGATCCGCATAAGAGGACATTATAAAGTAACTGTCATGTTTTAATCTGAAGTTAAAACTAAAACGCGCGCGCGCATTTTGTGGCTGCAACACGTATTTGGAAAGTACAAATTTTCTTTGTGTTCGTTATATACAAATATTCACTTTTAAATTATATTGATGAAAACCAAACCGACATATCTAGCTTTTTCACAAAAATATGCTGGTTCTATTGAAACGTTCTATTGAACGCCATCATCTCCATGCAAAAGTATGCTAATTACGCATAATTATATTTAATTGCGCTAAATTTGAATTCTACGACACAATGTCGACGGAAATCATTGCTCCATGGCATAACATCATCATTACATATATTTGTGTAGAATCAAACGTAAAAATACGTTTGCGTTACTAAACTTAGGATCCGCATAAGAGGACATTATAAAGTAACTGTCATGTTTTACTCTGAAGTTAAAACTAAAATGCGCGCGCGCATTTTGTGGCTGCATCAAGTATTTGGAACGGTTTTGTAAAGTACACATTTTGTTTGTGTTCATTATACAAATATATAAAATTGAATGATAAACTATAGCAATGAAAATCAAAATAGTGTCAAAACAAGGCTGATTACCAACAAATAACATCGGATTTGGTTTGTGAAATCGTTGTAAACAATTTATTACGTTTTGTTTATCACACACAAATCTATGTAAACTTGGCGTATTAAAAAATAAAATACTTTTAATGCCAGACAATTTGTCGACAAAATGTATTACATTTAATTTGTGAGAGATATGTCCGTATTCTGTTTAAAATATATGTGCTGATATTTTTTAAATAAAAAAACGTCGTGGTATAAAGTGTACAATTCCTTGTCCTGTTATACAAAGGTTTACCAATGGTTAAACGCCGCGTACGGGAGACCAGTTATGCATATAGCACCGCGTACGGGAGACCGCTGTTTTAAGGAGACCGGAGCTTGTTTATATGCTTATTTTGTATGTATTAATTTTAATAAATATATACACACATTAATTAAAAAAATTGACGGATCTCCAAGCCATACGTTGTACATTTGTTAAATGAGGCGCTGTCAATTTGTGTATCTGGATATATATTTACGTTGTTATTGTTATCGTTGTATTGGGTTTTGGATATACCAGGTCGGCGTTAAATATATATACTACTGCAAATAAGTATAACTAATAACTAACTTCCGATTACACACCGGTCTCCCGTAAACATATAGGTTTTAAAGAGCATATAGGTTTTAAGGAGACAGTTATTTATTACAATATCATAACAATATTGTAATAACCAAACCCGATGTTATTTGTTGGTAATCTGCCTTGTTTTGACACTATTTTGATTTTCATTGCTATAGTTTATCATTCAATTTTATATATTTGTATAATGAACACAAACAAAATGTGTACTTTACAAAACCGTTCCAAATACTTGATGCAGCCACAAAATGCGCGCGCGCGTTTTAGTTTTAACTTCAGAGTAAAACATGACAGTTACTTTATAATGTCCTCTTATGCGGATCCCAAGTTTAGTAATGCAAACGTATTTTTACGTTTGATTCTACACAAATATATGTAATGATGATGTTATGCCATGGAGCAATAATTTCCGTCGACATTGTGTCGTAGAATTCAAATTTAGCGCAATTAAATATAATTACGCGTAATTAGCATACTTTTGCATGGAGATGATGGCGTTCAATAGAACGTTTCAATAGAACCAGCATATTTTTGTGAAAAAGCTAGATATGTCGGTTTGGTTTTCATCAACATAATTTAAAAGTGAATATTTGTATATAACGAACACAAAGAAAATTTGTACTTTCCAAATACGTGTTGCAGCCACAAAATGCGCGCGCGCATTTTAGTTTTAACTTCAGATTAAAACATGACAGTTACTTTATAATGTCCTCTGATGCGGATCCCAAGTTTAGGATTTCAAATGTACTTTATGAAAGAAAAGGAAATTGTAATATTTAGAAAAAGAAACTGGCAAAAAAGAGTTTTTGTTACATCTTACATTAGCAAGAAACTATATTATGAGTTCAAACATTGTGGTATAAAAGGTTTAAATACACACATATATAGACATATATATATATATATATATATATATATATATATATATATATATATATATATATATATATATATTTGCTCTATATATGTGTAATTCAATATAATAAATGGTAGTTTTAAAACTGACTATGTTTCAGCGCGTAGACGTTAAATAATACTTTAATACTTTGATATTGGAGCCCGCAATGAATGCGTTTGTAATTTTACTCAGGTCGTCTGGAATTGCGGATTTAGACTAAGTTGACTGTTTTAATTTCCTAGAAACGAAGTTGTATTAATAGTTTATTCTGGCCCTTGTTAGTGTGTAAGGGTGACTATTTTGAATAGTGTATACGATTGTAGTAGTATTGAGCTAGTTGTATTAGTATTACAATACAATAATGCAACATCGTTATAGTATCACAGTTGTTTGGTCAGGAAATCCTTCTAAAAAAACCGCCCCATCGCATAATCACAGATGGTGTCAATGCATGGCTGTGGTCGTGGTTAATCTCCTAAATGGGCATCCTATGAAAGACGTTGTTCTGTAGAAGTGTTATTACGAATACGTGTTAATAACATTATTTTGATCCGTTGTTGGGTAGGACTGTGTGGTTCAGCAAGTGTCTCTACAGAGCTTGCAACGAATCCATTTTAATAGTTTGCGTCATTAGCGCTCCAGCAAGAATGTCTTAATAAGTACAATATATAATATAATAAAACTTTATTGTCCCGGAAGGGACATTCGTTTGCAGCGTTCTTCAAAAAAATACATGAGTAAAAAAGTATAAAATACGGATAAATACATTACTAAAACAGTATGTAAACCTTAATCATGATAAAATACAAAACTAATATATAATATAGTTGTAAGTATTGTTATAATTGAGGGCGCCCTTTCACAAATAAAAAGTAAAATAAAGAAAATATACATACATATATACTGAATGACGTGTATCTTCCGGAACAATCAGTGGTGCTCTTATGAACATAACGTGATTCAGTAGTTTTATTTGCTCTGACTGAAGATTCCAAAGGATAACCCTTAGCACAAAGGTGTGGTTTTGCATTATTCACTTTGGCTGAATTGTATAGTAAAGTTTCTTACCTGGTTCATGATCTCACGAATCCGTTTTTTGGGTATCCAGATGTGCGCTGTAAATTAATAGGTTAAGTAAAATACGCAGTCAGTTAAAACAAATACGTTTGTCTAAATAATCGCTTCGATTGGTTCGGGTTGCTAGTTACAGTCGCAAGCGTTGGATCTTGCAAGGACAACAGTTAAATATACGGTCGTTTGCCTGGTGATCTAACCAAAAGTACATGCAATGTGTTCCACAAACGAGTTAGCATGTCGCGGAAAATATTAGTTATATTTGATATTTTGGTAAAATATATTTGAAAAAGTTGACCTAAACAACTTGAACGAATAGCCATAAATAAAACACCATCAATCAAACACATAATATGTTAATAGTACGATACGTTTTGCAGTTATACGTTATTTCTTTTGGACCTGTGTCACATATAATTTCCAGGAAATAATGATTTTAAAAATCCATACAGACACAACGCGCCAGCGGGCGAAATAAGGATCACGGCCATTGCGCTATATGGTAAGAAAAAACCGGATTCGAATTAATGACGCGCGACTCAGGAATAAGATTGATTACATTTAGCGTAATCTGCCTATATTGGCATTTGATTAATTACATCGCGGAAAGGTTTGGTTTGAGACGAACACATTTAGCATCGTAAATATAGCGCCATAGGTCAACGTATCGTATGGCGGCGAATGCACACGATATTCTTGGCACGTGGTGGGTTCAGTGTTCGCATTTCCGACCGGCCGTCAATATTGGAGAGAAACAGTTAGAGCAGAACAAACGACTGTCATTGATGTGTTACAATAAAGGTGATGTCATTTTAGTATCTTTATTGCCACCGATGCTATGCATACGAGAGCAGCATGAATATACCGGATGCGGGACAATAAAGCTTTTCCCTTTTATAATGCATATGTATGCCTTTTACAATGCATATGTATGCCTTTTACAATGCATGCGTGTCGTGTTTAGGCAATCCCGTACGTATAGGGTTTGTTAAAATAAGTTAGTAACATTAAATTTGAAAAGGAGAAACGTAGGCTTATACACCGGATGTATATCGTTGATTCAGTTGAAAAATAGAGAGGCGACAGCAAAAAATACTCAGCGTAATTGTTATTGTTACCGTGTAATATTAGCGTTATTAACACTCTCATTAAGAATGTGTGTGTGTGTGTGTGTGTGTGTGTGTGTGTGTGTGTGTGTGTGTGTGTGTGTGTGTGTGTGTGTGTGTGTGTGTGTGTGTGTGTGTGTGTGGTGTGTGTGTGTGTGTGTGTGTGTTGTGTGTGTGTATGTTGTGTGTGTGTGTGTGTGTGTGTGTATGTGTGTATGTATGTATGTGTATGTATGTATGTATGTATGTATGTATGTATGTATGTATGTATGTATGTATGTATGTATGTATGTATGTATGTATGTATGTATGTATGTATGTATGTATGTATGTATGTATGTATGTATGTATGTATATATATATATGTACCCAAAAAATGTATGTATGCATGATATGATGTCATATGTGTGTACAACTACACACACACCCAACACACACATGTAGCATGCAGTAACCCATAGTGTAGCTATTGCATAAGCACACAATAAAGCAAGCTAACACACACACCACGTACACCCACACGACTACACACAACCTCACAAACACATACTATACCCATGCACGGCACGCAGCACGCAGCACGCAGGCACGCACACGACATCACACGCATCACACCACACACGCACCACGCACCACCACCACCACCACCACCACGCACCACGCATCCACGCGTCGACGATGTAGCATCCACCATCCACGCACCACGCATCAAACGCAAGCATCCACGCACCACGCACACGCATGCACGCATCCACGCTCCAACACGCACCCATGCAAGCAGGCACGCAGCACCACGCAGCACGCACAGCAGCACCACACGCAGGCACGCAGGCACCAACTAAACGCACACGCACACACACACACACACACACACACCACACACACACACACACACACGCACACACACACACACACACACACACACACACACACACACACACACACACACACACACACACACACACACACACATACACACATACACACACACACATGGCGCATAAACGCACGCACCCACGTACACCCAAGCACCCAGGCACATGCAGGCTAGGCAGGCATGGAACGCACGCACGCACGCACGCACGCGCACGCACACACACACACACACACACACCATACACATCACACACACACACACACACACACACACACACACACACACACACACACACACACACACACACACACACACACACACACACACACACACACACACACACACACACACACACACACACACACACATGCATACACACACTTCGCTGATGTAGCGATGACCATATCTTCTGCTGCCTCCCACTTCACCTGTCTCGACGAGTGATCGATGCGCCAAATCCATCGCCATTTCGTGCTCAAATGTCCGAGATTCGAATCATTACGGGCAATAAAACCCGCCCATTCGCTGACATCGTCTTATCAAATAAATATATGGGCAACACCACATCTACGTATACTGAACATCCGTGTTTCTGTGTACTCTATAAACCAAGTCCCGACGGACTATGAAAGGTGCGTTTTACAATGCGTTATACTGTAGAGAATGGTGACTGGAGGAAACGGGGTGGTTGGTTGGCGGGGAAGGGGAAACATGCATGGGTGATTGGGAAAGGGGCGATACGCGGGTGGTGTGGCTAGAGAAATAGTATCCAATCAGTGTCGTTTCTGTAATTGCACTACGCTCTCCACAAAAACACAAAAATGCATTTACATGCAATAATATGTTGTTCCGCTAGGGTTTGGTTGGTGGCCAATCCTGTCCTCTCAACAAGACCAGGAACAAGCTACTGGGTGTGTGAATATAATATGTATATATGTACATGTATACACACGTGTAAGTTTACATTCAAATATGACAATTCGGAAAGTTATGGTCGTTTCGTGTAAGTTCGTACATTACATAAAACCCTAAAAAATATGTATTGATCTGGTTTTAGTTATTAACGGTTAAGCTACCTGTCTGTGTTGATTTCTCTATATTGGCCACATGTAGATTGTAACGGTAAAACTTTCACGCAACGCGGCATTCCGAACGCTATAGGGCCCAGTACAAATAGCATGGTATTCGGAAATTGTGACACATCCATTGTGACACATCCAATGTGACACATCCATTGTGACACATCCATTGTGACACATCCATTGTGACACATCCATTGTGACACATCCATTGTG
>JAODUO010000426.1:120000-132500 GCA_025642075.2 Ridgeia piscesae
ATTGCGTAATTAATGTAGATTTCACAACCACTTCCAACTAATTGCCGTAACGTTCCTCAATATTATGTCTGTCCACTGCCAAATGAGCCTCTGCCAAGTCGGCGATGGAATAATGCTACTTAGGTCGAGTTGTTTCTGACACGACCTACTCTAGGACGAGTTGATTGTAGACCGAGTCGTTAGTGGGGTGAATTGGTCTGGGATGAGTTGCTTGTATGCGAGTTGGTACAGATCTCAACAATACTCCAATGACAATTGCAAGCCCAACAACACGATGGTTTCACAATGATACGAGTTTATTCTCAACGATTGTTGTCGGTTGAACCATATGGATATACAAAGACATTCGATTTCAGTACATATAAACCACGATTTAGCTTAATCACTTCGGCCTACCCGTGGTCAAAACTGCTGCTTCATCGTTGCCACGTAGCATGCGTTGTACGCTGCACGACGGGCCGATGACACAAATTACGTCACGCCAGTAACACGCGAACATCGTAACTAGGTTATCCGGAAAACAAGAGACGAGTATTTGGCACACGAATCGCATTCAGTTACAGCGGGTTGCGACAATGCGAACGTTTCGTTGTAGACAACACTAAGTTTGTGAACTTGCAAGTAAAAATATAAACTTTACGTTTTATGGTCATAAATATATCTGCTGCAGGCGGACGAAATAGTAGTTCTCGTGAGTTCACGTATATCGCGTTTCCTTTCCGTCGATGTTAGTTACGTCAGATTTTTTGAGAAAAACTAACTCGAAGACAGATTGCTATTTTCACT
The DNA here is from genome assembly GCA_025642075.2 of Ridgeia piscesae. Classification (NCBI taxonomy): domain Eukaryota; kingdom Metazoa; phylum Annelida; class Polychaeta; order Sabellida; family Siboglinidae; genus Ridgeia; species Ridgeia piscesae. The sequence goes on from JAODUO010000426.1 coordinate 120,787, forward strand.
GATGTGGTTTTCCGTTTTCGTGACGACATCACCAACAGGAAGTGCACGAAGACATTAATGTAAATGCGTCACGAAACCGCACATAATTGTTTCGCGCCGCAGTGGAATGGCCAGAGCGAATGAGGGCTACTGTCAAAACTCGACGCCACTGACAAAACATGTGATCTATCCTGGAATTCGTTTTCCGGCGTTGTTGTTATTGTTATTGTTATTGTTATTGTTGTTGTTGTTGTTGTTGTTGTTGTTGTTGTTGTTGTTGTTGTTGGTGTTGGTGTTGGTGTTGGTGTTGGTGTTGGTGTTGGTGTTGGTGTTGGTGTTGGTGTTGGTGTTGTTGGTGTTGGTGTTGTTGTTGTTGGTGTTGTTGTTGGTGTTGTTGTTGTTGTTGTTGTTGTTGTTGTTGTTGTTGTTGTTGTTGTTGTTGTTGTTGTTGTTGTTGTTGTTGTTGTTGTTGTTGTTGTTGTTGTTGTTGTTGTTGTTGTTGTTGTTGTTGTTGTTAGGTGCATTTCGAATGAAGAGGCAGACAATAATCGGCAGCCCGCGTCGGAGACCAATGGCGGCAGGAATCAGGTGTCCAGACTGAGGTACATCTAGGTTCAGAAGCTGGTGTACGTGTTTACTGAACTACAGGCTTTCTACGAACTTGTATACAGTGGTACCTCGTTAATCCGGACACCAGTAATCCGAAAACATCGTTAATCCGAGTACACAACAGATACGTTAATCCGGACCCAGATAGTATGTAAACCTCGACATCCGTGCAGTTGCCTCTGAACGGAATTTGCAAATGCTAATACACAGCTATGTGTATAAGTTTATCCGGAAAATGCGTCGATCCGAAGACACACAGGGTATCGATACCGGAGAGACTGGGAGCTACTGTATCATTACTACAAACACAAGTCACAATTTATACACGATAAAACGGTCAGCAACTGTCGTTACTGACGAAACGACAAAAGTTAGACAGAATGCGTTCACCAGTTGGTTGGTCGCATTCGTGAGATCATTTTATCCTATTACATTACCAAATCAATCATATTTCTTAGTGATATCGACCAGATCGACCTACACACGCGAACACGTAGTTCACCTATATACATGGCACCATCTAAGAACGCCACTGGACGTCGTCTTAGTGGCAATATCGAGATAGATTCCAGCCTGAAAATGCGTGATCCTATCGGATCCACCTGTAAGTTTACGTCTTATGCTACCTTGCTAGGAGGGTAACTATAAATTGCACTGAAAAATTAACAAATTAACATTTGCTTGCCCTTTAATTACATTGTTCTCAGTTCACCGACTGTCGTCAGGAGCGATAATACCACCTAATGTAAGAACCTGCCCAGTAGCTGTGCAGCGAAGAAAACAGTCGCTTATTTGGTAAAACCCTCCATTAAACTATAAGGTTTGTTATTTGCGCAGGAAAGCAGACTATTCAAATAACGGTACAGCATTGCATAGAGTGAGTAAACGTCGACCATTTCGCAATGTCCGTTTCACGTTTCGTAGGCGGGTGTGCAAGCGTGATTTTCGGCCTATGAACCTCGCGACATGTCGCGCTGCTTTGGGGTCGTACGAAGAGACTCTACGCGTAAGTGATTTGTCCGCATAGTAAACGTTACAACAACATACAAAGAAGTCGTTAAAACGCAGCAATATCAGCCACACATACACATTATATAAAAAAGTTGTCGATCGTCAAAATTCTATGTACAAAATATCTCTGTTGCCTCTCTAAATATACGATGAGATTCTAAAATAGTCCCTCGCTCTCTTTCGTCTCGCGCAGTGCGCCGCAGGCGACGCCGCGCGCAGCTACATGAATATGTATAACGACACTTGCAGTCAAGGTCCGCAGTCGCGAACCGTCTGCGTTCCGATTGGCTCAATATCATGAGAAGCGATGCGCTTACATCATTTGCGTCACGGCTCTCGCCAACGTCTTGAACACGAAAAACATTGTAACTGTTATTGCATCTGTGTGACCTCTCACGTCGTCCTCGAACTTTGACCGCGCGAGACGACGTCGCGCTCGCGCGGGCGGGAAGACATTCGGGTGTCGTCTGCGCCGTTTGTCGATTCGTTGAACGGAGCTGCACGACGCTGTCCGACCGCCGCGTCGGCGCTGTCCCTACACTCGGGCCGCGTCGCCACTACCGAGCCGCTGGCAGCTTCCGTCGGAGTGTTCGCCCCGCACCGGCCATGTCCTCCCGTCTGTAAGTCTCTTGTCCTAGACGCCTGTGGCGCCGTCTATGAGCTGGTTGTGGCTGCCGGTCCTCTCGCCGCGCCAGTCGCCCCCGACGGAGCCGACGTCGCGGCGGTCTGAGGGTGCGCCGCTGCCCCCGACGGAGGCTCGCCGCCATTCGGCGCGTTACTGTGTGCATAGTAGTTGTAGGGGGCTGGTGGCAGAAAAGACAGACGCACGGTAAATATATAGTGGGTTGTGTAAGACATGATACATTTGTGTTGTTGTTGTTGTTGTTGTTGTTTGTGTAGTAGTAGTAGTAGAGAGAGAGCAGCAGCAGCAGCAGCAGAGAGCAGCAGCAGCAGCAGAGAGTAGAGAGCAGTAGTAGTAGTAGTAGTAGTAGTAGTAGTAGTAGTAGTAGTAGTAGTAGTAGTAGCAGTAGCAGCAGCAGCAGCAGCAGCAGTAGAGAGAGTAGCAGCAGAGCAGCAGCTAGCAGCGTAGCAGTAGCTGTTGCGAGCAGTAGCAGTAGTAGTAGTAGTAGTTGTTGTAGTAGTAGTAGTAGTAGTAGTAGTAGTAGTAGTAGTAGTAGTAGTAGTAGTAGTAGTAGTAGTAGTAGTAGTAGTAGTAGTAGTGTTGTAGTAGTGAGTAGTAGTAGTAGTAGTAGCAGTAGCAGTAGTAGTAGTAGTAGTAGTAGTAGTAGTAGTAGTAGTAGTAGTAGTAGTAGTAGTAGTAGTAGTAGTAGTGGTAGTGAGTGTGAGCGAACAGACAGACAGACAGACAGACAGACAGACAGACAGACAGACAGACAGACAGACAGACAGACAGACAGACAGACAGACAGACAGACAGACAGACAGACAGACAGACAGACAGACAGACAGACAGACAGACAGACAGACAGACAGACAGACAGACAGACAGACAGACAGACAGACAGACGGCAGACAGACAGACAGACAGACAGACAGACAGACAGACAGACAGACAGACAGACAGACAGACACACAGACACACAGACACACAGACACACAGACACACAGACACACAGACACACAGACACACAGACACACAGACACACAGACACACAGACAGACACATGAACATCCGTTGACCACTCACCGGGGTAGCGCGCTGCCCAGCTGGGGTCAGCGACGTAGGTGTACTGCGAGGCGTGGGCGTACTGGGGGTAGGCCTGGTACTCGGGTGCGCCGGCTGCAGAGAAACCAAAGCCAATGTAGGACGCGACCACACTACTACACGCGAGAATCAATGACAGGACAGTTCGTATATATTATTAATTTGCATTAGCAATTATACCGACGTAACCTGTTTAAATCAACATTATCCTCGCCATGGAAATAGCGTTGCAGAACATTAGTAGCTCAATAAATAATTTACAAAATGCGAAAACACAATATTATTTACAACAATATTTATTTATCTGGTAATTAATTATTAATTATATAGCATTACAATGATAAACATGCATTACTTTCAAACCTAAACATTACACCCTCGCGGCTCTTTTAAATTACGAATTATACTTTCCAGTATATCTAGATATCTGTATTTGTTAATTTCAAATATATAGACATGTAAATATAGAACAACAAGGCAATTATTAGTACAGAGACGCACTAAGATAGACTGTTGTGGGGTTAGTACATGCAAAACGTACAATCATACAGCCACCATTCAGTAGCGTAAATCTTATAACTTCGTTTTCCGCAAACCAACCAGGTATTGCACAAACCATTTACCAGTTGTTTCGGTTTCGTTTTCTATTGCGCATCACGTAAATATGTCAAGATAAAGATGTCTCGTTCACGGATCTTTACACTTTCAATAAGGCAGAGACCATATTATGTAAACTTATTGAAAAACAACACATCTCGACTATCGTCGGGCCCAACGAACGTTGGCAACTCAAAACCACCTAATATTGCGACATCAATCACCCACGAGACGCGGGACACTCTCACAACACCACTCGGGAACCATGTCACCCGGAACACTACTCTCAGACGCTCAAGTGGAACCGTTCGCTTCGCTGGTCAGCGGTTGTCTGTCGTGCCCGCAGCAAGCAGTGGACCGAACTAGTCCGACATATAAACCTGCCACCGTTGACCGACCGGTCTCGTTCCGCGGCAAATTGCGCGGAACCTAGCCTGACGCTGTCACGCCGGCGTTGTTGCTACACGCACGGAATCTGGTCATCATCGAAGCGCGGCCGCAGACGTGGGTCACGCACTGACCGCTACAGTGAACATATTTACTACGAGACATTCGATATCCGTCGACACAGTAACAGCTACTCCGTGTGATCGAGGCGATGTCCGGCAATTCGATGAACCACCTGGACTAACTGCCAAATGAGACGGCTTTACTACTCATATATGTCTAATAGTTTGTGTATTCTAGATGCTATATTTTAAGACTACTACCAACGTTACTTATAAGCTCATAGTGATGTCATACTCACGTCATTACAGACGTGCCGTTCCTACGACGACGAAGCAAACGTGAGAGCATTGCGAGAAATCGGAAGAAGAAAGACACATATACCTACACCAGTAGACTTCGAAGCGCTACCGAGAGATAATCCAAATACTACTATGACATGCAGCACCGGAAACTACACACATTTTGGTGCAAAATGAGATGTTTCCCGAACGTTACTTGTCAGATGATCCAATATATCTCCCCGATCATTAACGAGTTGTCGGATCTATAAAAGCGGCCGAAATCCGACAATGGTTCACACGGAAGCGATGAGAATAAAAATTGTGTACAGCTCAACAACGTTTGCGATTGATCCAACGGTGGTGGGCGATAATACAACATAACTACGGGGATCACTACGGGGGTCCGTTCACGTATACGCGAAGGTACGAACATGCGTGCGCATGCAGACGTGCACCTCACCTGTGCGACAGTTTGTGCGACCTGCAATGGGAGGCGAGGACAGTATTCTCCCCGGAGAGTGGGAAGTGCCCGGATGGCGCAGACGGCGATGAAACGGAGAGATGCCGTCATTAAAGCCGGTAGCGTGCGCTGCAAAAAGCGCAGTGAACGACTGTTAACTGTGTTTGCGTTTCGATTCACGTCGAACGGCTCCCAAAATAAAGTACGGCCAAAACCAATGCACTGTTAAGGGTTATTCAAATAGGGCGAGCGATAATACAGAAGGTTTGGTGAGCGATAATATAATCAACAAATTAACACGACGGAAACCAGGAATATATGCATTTTATACCACCCTCTTAGGTGATAATTTTGATTTAATATAGATATATCTCCAACGCGATTTGTCGAGTTTTCTACGCGTGTACAACCGGAAAGAAATCGACTGCTCAGACGGCGCCACCGTCTGCGGCAAACTTCAAACGGCGCCCAACTAAACATCGACCTGAGGCCGGCAAGCATAAACTACCCGTGGTTTTATCGTCTCGACGTTTTAGTGCGCTGGAGGGTGGTTCGTTCCTCGCGCAATGTGCAAACCATTTACTCGGCCACATCAAAGATGTGCCGGGAGGCGAGGGTCGCTTCTACCCGAGACCGTGTGTTTCGACTACCGACCGGCAACGTGATATAGCACGCGCGCACGTGTCTGTAACAGTTGCCGTGTCGACTTACGCTAGTCGCGCCCTATCGGTAGCTGCGGTTTACGACCTGACTGCGTCTTTCCCTATAGCCGCCTACACCGTGTGTCGTCAAATGTACGCCCTATTGCTGGGGCAAGAGCGCATGCGTCAAGCAAACAACGTGCAAAGGAACATGCGGAAACGCGACACAAACGAAATAAAAACAAAGCAAAGTAACACAACGTGCGAAGTGAGGGTGTGCGTAAGTGAACAAACCGTCAGTAGGGTGTGTTAATGTGTGGTGAAGAATAAGTTTCTTATTTCTTCGGAGGTGATCGCCATACAATTATCGCCGATGCCGAACGTCTATTTCATACCGATATGTAATCTTTATATTTTGTGATAACAAATTGACCCCATGATGATAAAATAATTTTGGCGGTACATAGACTTTTTTGGGAAAGCAATAAAGATGTAAATATATGATATGTTATTTAAATACGTATCACACATTATGGATAAATTTGTCTCTATATTATAAAATTATATATATATATATATATATATATATATATATATATATATATATATATATATATATATATATATATAAAATATACATTGTTTGGAAACAATATCAATTGTTTGGAAAATAACCTAATTGAATTAATCCTACAGTAAAACTGGGATTCGTAGAAAACATTAACATAAACACTATACACGGACTCGAGTGCTACCCGCCACCGGGTGTTAGTTGCCCCACCACCTCTTACGTCGTATGACGTCACGCGGGCACAACTTACTGTTGTTGTACTGTCCATAGGCGGCGGGGATGTACGCTTGGTTAAACATGCCCTGCACCTGCACGGGCTTCAGCTCCGTCAGTGTCGCGTTGATGGCGGCGGCCTCGCTGGCCGAGACGGGCTGCACGGCGAGTGCGGCCGTCGGCTGGTGAGCGACCGGCGGCCGCGGCATCTGCGGCACCTGCAGCATCGGTCTCGGCGGCGCAAGGGGCGCTGCCGCCGCCGTCGCCGCGCTCGACTTGGGCGGGGCGGGGGAGCGAGAGTGGGCGGCGGGCGCCGACACGGGAGCGGGGACGGTAATGGGAGCGGACATGGACGACGCTGTCGTCGGCGGCGGGCGCGAGCTCGCCTCGGCGGCGGCAGCGGCCGAGCGAGCGACGGCGTTAATCGAGGACGTCTTCGACGAGGCGGCTGTGGTAAGGCACGGCGGAAGTCAGTGACATGCTCGGGAGGCAAGCGCGCGCATGCGCGACATGCATGATGTGCAACAACAACAACGACGACATACAACATGCATCGTTCCAAGGTAGCGGGTTAAACATGCAGTATATATATATATATATATATATATATATATATATATATATATATATATATATATATATATATATATAATTTTAACAATTTATTATTAACGCATGACAATACAATACACGTGCACAACTTAATAAATAATAAATAATAAAAACATACGTTTGTTAAGCATACAGACACATAATAGCAAATAAAACACAACCATTGCGAGTTTACGAGTCCATTATATAATTCATGCGCACAATAATTATATGACAACTCAGTCATTCAAACAATTCAACTCAAGACAAAGCCATGCAGTTGGGGTCATTCCACGAAGAACGATTTCGGACAAACATACCTTCGTAGGGCGGCCCGGGAGTGGCTGACGTTATACTGCCGTCTGGGTGCACGACGGGCTTGACATCTGCGAAAGAAACGGAAGTGAGCAATGACGCCGGAAATTTGCTGGCGCCGTCTGGCGGGAACATCAGTTACGTCACCGACAGCAGCGCAACGGTCTCACGGTAAAAACACTGAATTGCGAAATCCGAACAAAGTCGCCACTTCGATATATAACAATACATTCATAACCATATACAGCCACATTAATGTTTTTATTTTGGCTCGCGTTGCGACGGCTGTGATGTTACTGCGCATTAACAACGCGAGTGTTGTGGAGAAGCTCGGCGCCTGGCACGGCCTTGACGTCGCCTGTTTCTAATCCGTCGCACACACTCGCCGAAGAGGCACGTGTCTTTAATGGCGCGGCCCGGCGGACAGATTTGTCTCTGGTTACGTTTTTATCTTCGCCGGATTACCACGCATCGCGCCGGGATGCCGGTCACGTGACGCGCGGCGCGAGACAAATGCGCGCGCCGCCCGCCGCGTGGCGCTGCATCGCGCGTGTCGCCGCTGCCGACATAGATCATCGCGTCGCCCTTTCATTTCGTCGGCGCCCCGTTGCTTCACGCCGTCGGCGTCGGTGCCGACACCCGGCCGACGCCGGCTCGACCCAACCGCCGGCAGCTGGGTCGCAGAGTCTCCGGGTTCACACCTCGGGCTCGCCGCGAGGGGTAGGGGAGGACTGAGCCGACGACCGCGCGGAGAACGGTATAACCCCGCGTGACTCTACGGAGCCGTCAGTTGAAGTGTGAGGCGGTCGCCGAAGACAGATGGAGGCCGTGATGGATTCGGAAACGGCGCAGGACGCCCACACGCCCGACAATGGCACGGCCATCCATTCACCTGGATCGCGCCATTATCCCGCGACCCGCCGCCCAGTGGCGTACTTAGCGCGGCGTTTGTAGGGGGTCTTTTTCACAACGATCATTGCGTTAATATATCGGCCGGCTTCCATAATGCGTATTTAATAATACGTTGTAAAATAAGATAACATAAAAAGCTAATGACAAATGCGTCGAAATGTCCCTGGTTACGGACACAGGCGCCAGGTAGCGCGTCAGTCGAGAAGGGAAGACGCTCCATCAACGTCTGATTTATGAGTAAACATTGATGGAAGCGGCGCATTCCTGACAACGCTGGCGCGTCCGAGCTGCCGATCAACACCTGTCGGGGCGAGGGAACGAGTCGGGAATGACGCTGTAATCAGGAGGAAGCGTATGGAGGAGTCCGGGGAAATACTGTTGGGAGCGAGAGGGAAGAAACAACGCAAAAAAGCGCACACATTTCAGATGCGTCGGCGAGTGACAGAATAGAATGCGTGTTATTTGGCTGAACGTTGCGTGTCTCTCCGTGTTACGTCGGTGATCTTTCTACATTCGCCGTGTTTGACTGGCTTCAGTATTTCTCATCGAGTTCTGCCTTTTTCGTCCCACTGGTTCTGAACCGTTTTCTCCATCTCCCATTTCTCCCCTCATTATCCTTCTCTACTCCTTTCTCGCTCCCACAAAATCTCTCTTTAAGCAACCCTTCCTTATCACTCGTGGTCTTTCATATTGTATAGAGAAATATAGTGAGACAGTCACGTACAGTCAGGTGATTACTGGCTATCCTTCAAGAGTACCAACAACAACTGTCATCCGTTTGTCTATTGTTATTATTGAACTTTCTCACGCGCTGTATCACGTGAAGTTATCCTTCACATAAACCATGCGGGAAGTTTGGATATAACCGATATAGCAACTTCCTTTAGACGACAACAAGAACAAATATACTCAGCCGTTTGTTTCGTAAAATAAACGTCGTCTGTCACAGACGCAAGTACCGTGGACGTGCTTCACGCAACAGGCGGTTTCGACAGCAACTTTCATACTATAGAGAAACTGGCGCGAACAGGACACGATGCTACACGCCCAGTCGGCTAACGTTGGTCACGCGTGTCCAGTCAGCCGTGATCATCCCACCTCCTGCCGTGCGTGTTGTCTTGATTTGACCACTCGCCGGACATGTTTGCAGTCCCGCCGGACCGGACACCAAAAGGCGGTTAATCGTGCATCACAACACGAGACATGTGTCCGGTCAACGCCAGCACCTGTCGTGTGGCCCGAAGAACTTCGGACGTCAAACCGTGACGCGTAATTAGACCGACATAAAGGCGCTTCTATCTGGGGCGGCGCTTTGAACTGTGTAAACGCGGCGAAGTATGTGAGCGTCGTCGGGTACAAAGAGGAAAGTCAAATAAACACCACCTTCGAAAGAGCGACGAGGAAAGTCGCGCCGCGCGCCGCGAGAATAAGCGAGTTTTACGTTCGAATTAATCTTTCTTTCAAGACGTTGTCGGCCGGTTTGATTGATGTACGTCTGGTGTTTCTCTCTCTCTCTCTCTCTCTCTCTCTCTCTCTCTCTCTCTCTCTCTCTCTCTCTCTCTCTCTCTCTCTCTCTCTCTCTCTCTCTCTCTCTCTCTCTCTCTCTCTCTCTCTCTCTCTCTCTCTCTCTCTCTCTCTCTCTCTCTCTCTCTCTCTCTCTCTCTCTCTCTCTCTCTCTCTCTCTCTCTCTCTCTCTCTCTCTCTCTCTCTCTCTCTCTCTCTCTCTCTCTCTCTCTCTCTCTCCTCTCTCCTCTCCTCTCTCCTCTCTCCTCTCTCTCTGTTCTCTGTCTCCCCGCCCTCTCTCTCCCGCCCCCTCTCTCTCCCTCTCGTTGTCTTTTATAGGTCGCGCTAATATATAGTTTATATAGTTTGCCGACGATTTCATGAGTGGTTTGGGTTAATTATCGCGAAGTGTTTTTTTTTAAGTATTTCTAAGTCGTCAATGTGTATGTGTGAAAAATATCAGTTTTCAATATAAATTATTGCAAATAATTTATCTCAATGGAATAAGCTAGTATGTTCTATTATCACGATGTGATTCATATATCACCATGACAATTACATAAAAGACCATTTAACATGGAAACAACTGTCTACATTGTATATGAATTATGTAGGGCCTAATGCAAAAATGCAATTATGTGATAATAAATGTTCCAAAGTTTAGTTTAGCCCACTCTGTTAGGTATCTTCACTGATTAGGAATACGTTTCCCTCAACGCCGGCAATACTTCAACAATTACTTCAACTAACTACACGCAATGCTCGTAGTGGGGTATACAGTGCATCCTAATTACGCGCAGGTTGTACTTACGGAGTTGGGCAGCGCCGTACGAACTGCGGATGGCTTGCGCGTCTGAAGGGGGCGCCACTGCGGCCGGCATTCCCTGCATCGCCGGAAGTGAGTTGACGTAGTCGACGGAGCTCGGTTGCGTGGCAACGGACGACGCCGTGCTGGAGACGACGTAGGGCGTGACGACGTATTGCTGCATGAAGCTATTGCCGCTCATTGCGTTCTGATTGTAGTCTGTCGGTGGCGCCGACCGCTTCGGCATCTTCGCGCTCTCGTACACCCACATCTGACGGAGGAGAAAACGTGATACATAAAAAACATTACCGAGTGGTATATAATATTACCGTGGGTTTTACCGTAATTGTGCCATATTTTTACTGCTGATGTCACCGCAGCTAATTCGACAGAAGAAAGGAAGAAACGGTTACTTAATTATTGTTTTTTTTAAAGAGAAACCATTTGATACTTAAACACGTATATTCACTATGTATGACCACTTTTCTTCCTTCCCTTGCGGGGGCGGGGTCACGCTACTCAGTAGGTTATTGTGCGTTTCTTGCCAAAGTCAATCCTGACAAACCCACTTTTGTAATTAAAACCAACATCTTTGCATCTATTTCTAGAAACAAATCGCTTCTTCCCACAAACAAACATTTGGAGGCTCCCGACAATAAACCATTTTCAATGCGGGGCAGCGATTTCGTGTTTTCACCAAACCACGCACACCACACATGCGTTCATCACCGTCCCTGCCACATCGCCCCGACGTCCCTATAACGGAATCACGGCGATGATGATAATAAAATGGTTTATTAGCTTCACATGCCCGTCGCTCAGTAATCAGCCGACGCGACGGAGCGCGCCCGAGTAATTCAAAGCGTCCGGCTCCTAAAGCGCTCGCAACGCGTCGATCTGACGTGCGGGGCCTTTTATGTCGCCCGATTCGGCCCAGGCGTACCGCTGCGAGTCCGCGACTGTTTTATAGGAAACACCTGTCGTGCACGCTGCCTAATAACCATACCGGCGGAATGCCCGACTTTATAGCGCACTTTGTGTTTTGCGAGT
>JAODUO010000426.1:137500-142500 GCA_025642075.2 Ridgeia piscesae
CCCGATTTCACGCTTGCGCCGATCGCGAGATTCGGTTATCGTTCGGACGCAGTCGTGCGCGTAAGCGGATGCAAATCCTAGAACAATCGCAGTGTTGCAACGGAATTCGGCCTGTCGGTTTGCATTCCGGACGAAACGCTGAGTTCTAGCGTGAAGTTCAACCGAGTTCAGTCACTTCGGCGTCGTGATCGACTCGTCGACCCTAATGATCTTACACGTCGAGAACGTCATCGCAGATCTCAAATAATACACGCGTATTGATTAGGTTCTTGGCACATGCCGAATAGCGAGACTTGTTAATTAAATATCGCCTATATCATTACGGTTTGACGCGCGGATATCGCTGATAAACGTTTACGCGCCGACTCGCAAGAAAATTAGTAAGTCCGTTGTAATCAATCAAGTTAGTGTCAATGTAAATAATGTGCTCGTCGATTAGTGCCCGTGCAAGTTTCTTAACCAAACTGTTTTAGTAGGCCTTACAGATCACTGAGTATTCTCAGTAACAGGATATATATATATAATATATATATATATATATATATATATATATATATATATATATATTTTAATTATATATATATATATATATACCGACTAGTATATTCGTATATATATTATATATATATATATATATATATATATATATATATATATATATATATATATATATATATATATATAAAACGGCCTAATTTAGTTAAACACATCACAGCATTACTCGACAACCTTATGGAAGGCAATATACAATGGTATAATATATGATCGGACAGTTGGACGAGATCAGTAACCATTTCCAGCTAAGAACTCTCTCTCTCTTTCTCTTAACGCTAAGGAATTGTCTCAGTATTACATTATGTGATTTCTCCAATAAGCGAACACCGCAGTTTACGCAAACACGTCCCTCTAACTTCTCTGCGGTTACGTTGGCATCTTCTTCGCGAAGCCAGCCCCGGACCTGTCGACTCCGCCGCCGGCGTCGACGTCTCCCGGGGCCACTCGGCGGACGAGACCCGCGGCGCGAGGCGAGTGCCGCCGATGATCTTATTAGCGGCGTATTGACAAGACGGACCCGACGGAGCAGCGGGCGGGTCCTGCCTCCCGTCGCTCGCTCGCTCCCCGGCCGTCATCGGCCTTGATTAAGATCGTTATCCTGGCCCCGCATCGCCACGTGACACGCAATTACATCAGTATTAGCGGCGCGCTACACAACTAGATTAGGCGACTATAATGGAGAACACGACGGCCGCTGCGAGGGGCCACTTAACCCGGTCTACGCCGCCACTACCGGCTGGCAACCGGCGGCACGGCGGCCGGGCGCGAGAGGAGACAGACGGCCGGTTTCATCGCCGTAATCCGCAACAGAAACGCCGCATCCTGATGCATGGAGGATCCAGTTTGACGGAGTAACGGAACGCAACTGTTTCAGCACGGGGTGATTCGAAGTGTCGGTCTATGTCCGTTATAGCTACTTCCCGTTACAGCTAGATTTTTCCCGTTATAGCTACTCGTTAAGTTCGGCAGGCAAACTAGTCCTGGGAACCGGAGAACAATATATCCCGACCTCGATTACCGCATCGTCGTGCTTTGATGTGTTTGTCTTCATTATAAATACAATTTTGGATGCACTCCTTTCAAGATCACTACGCGATGGCTACACGCGTATATAAATAGATTACTTTTAACCGTAGCAAAATGTATCAAAATACGACCTTAGAAATGACAATTTTTCCGAATAGAAAGTACGTTATCGGCACTTACATAAAACTGTAATAATAACAGTGTTGATATCATATAATATATCAAAACACCGCTAAAACAAACATGCGGACATGAGTCGTGATTGTGTCTTACGACGCACGCCTTCAATCACCAGCTGACGGCGACGACAGCGACATCATGTAGCGAAATCGATGATCGCGTCCCGCGGCCGCTAATGCGCGGGCCGGGAGGGGAATGGGGAGGGGCACGCGCCCTTTAATCTCGACGCTCGCGCCCGTCGCTGGGGCTCGGCGGGGTGCCACGTCCGATCACTTTCGGACTTTATTAATTGGCGGCGGCCGAGCGACGGCGGCGATAAATTACTTCTCTCGCGGCGCGCCTCTATTATTATGCATTTAATTTGTTTGAAACAATATTACTGCGCGGCGACTGTCAATCGTGATTGATTCGAGCCGGGGCGACGAGAATGCGTCTCGCTGCGTCATAATGGACGCGCCTTCCGGTGTGGAAGTATTCCAATAAATCCAGCGCGCCGATCGGGTTTTTATGGGCGCCCTTTCATCGTGTGGCTCACCTGACGCCGCCTTTACCAGCACCAACGACTCCCGCCAGCACAACCGCACGCCATTATAAGTAACGGCGAAATGTTAGCTGTAGGTTGCGTGGTATATATATACATATATATCGATTATATATCGTTATTTAACGAATGTTTTATTTTCATATTATATATTATACATATAATATATATTTTTATGTGTAGATAAAACTGTACAGTTTCACAACCATTTCAACCAGTTCGATTACTTGCACAAACAACAATAATAACCAGGTGAATGTGAACGAGTAAGTAGCTCTTTCGCACTACGCCAGCGTTTGCGAGAAGCTGTGACGCAAACGCTGTGACGCAAAGACGGCAACTACACGCGCAGCGCTTTGACGACGAATAAACTTTATAATGCGCGTCGTTTACACGGTGACGTCGCTATTATCGTGGCGTCCACTGTCCAACAATAACGCGGCCGAAGTGGTCATATCGTTCGGCGCGCGACCGTATGAAAGCATAATTTCCTCCATAAAACCGATTTATATTCGACGGCTTTCCGGCGCGCGGCGGATCGATGCTCGGCCGGCCGTTTGAGCGAGCGTGCGGACCAGCTGCCGTACGGCGATACCTCGCCGGCACTGACTTCTCGACAAACGGCCCGGTTTCGTGCACGTTTTGCCGGGTCAAGCAACGGAGCGACCTCTTCTCCTGAACGCAGTGTTGCGTCTCGCGCGAGTAGAAAATTAGTCGCTCTTAGTCGACTCGCTGACCGTGTCATCGACTGGCCGAACAGGGTCAAATCAATCGTCACAACCAACGAGGTCGTTATCTCTTGCGTATACGAACGACGCAAGGGTATATAATGCTACAGTAATCATATATTGTATATTGAATAAGGTAAAATAAACGTGATTTAATATAGGAGAAAATTGCTCTGACCAGAAAGATTATCAGGTCATTGTTTTGCAATAGAATAATAATATGTATATTAGTTTTTATTTTATTTATTTGTTTATTCATCTACCATTACCGGAGAAGAAGCAGACTAGCAGACTATATATATAAATATATATATATATATATATATATATATATATATATATATATATATATATATACCTATATTTTTTACAAATGAAATTTTTAAATTAATAACCTAACAACAATTGCAGTTCGGAATCCCGGTGAGAGAATGGATTGACAAGATCATAATTATCGTGTTAGTTGAACAGGTAAATATATATCATACAGACCATCAGATTTTTCGTTTTTCGTTTGCGAAGATATAGTTGTTTGATGAAGAAATACGGGTATAACTTATTTTGCGGTGAACTTCCATTGGGCGGTTTACCTGTTCAACTAAAACGACAGGATCTTGTAAATTATTAATATCTGGTTGTGACGATTATGTATATATGTATATATATATATATATATATATATATATATATATATATATATATATATATATACGCTAGTAATCGAACCGTAAATTGAGATTATTGTGAAACTGTAATAATAAATACACACACATATATATATATATATATATATATATATATATACACAAACACACACACACACACACACACACACACACACACACACACACACACACACACACACACACACACACACACACACACACACACACACACACACACACACACACACACACACACACACACACACACACACACACACACACACACACACACACACACACACACACACACACACACACACACACACACACCACACCCACACACACACACACACACACACACACACACACACACACACACACACACACACACACACACACACACACACACACACACACACACACACACACACACACCCGATATATGAACACAATTACGCCCACAGAAAAATCGGAATTCACGATCCGGTAAACGAGATTGGATAAACGAAGTGCCTACCTTGTCCGGTGTCCCGCTTCCGCTTGTTCGTGTAGGGATCCGCGGCGGCGGGGTTGAGGGCTCCGGGAATGCCGAGGAGACCACTGATGGAGTAGCCGCCGCTGATGGTGGCCGGCTGGCCGGTGTGGGCGGCCGGAGGCTGGGTGAAGGCGGCCGGAGAAATGACGCCGGCGGGCTGTGGGGTGTCGGCCAACGTCGTCGGCTGCTGGCCGTGCTGCGACTGTTGGACGGCCTCCTTCGCCCGCTCGGCTGCCTTGTTCCGCACGATCCTACGAGTGAACAGTAGTGTGTATAGGACGGTTTCGTGTCCGGTTATTGTGGGTTGGTAGCGTCGTTATTGGCGTTGATGTCACATGTAGATTTACAACCACCGGTGATTTCGCATAATGTTGTTATTGGTTTAGGTAAGGTTGTGTTTTACGTTGGTTCGTAGATTTATAACGAGTTCGTTGGTAACGAAATGCGACAACAAATCGGTAGCTTTTAATAATGATGAAGCATCAACATGTAGTATCGAAATGTTAGATCTGGCCTGTTTGTTTCCACTGGTGTATCGGGGCCTAGTTGGTTCAGTCTGCAACGAGTAGTTTCTAATTATAGTATATATATGTTTCGGATACTATACCTATAAACATAATATATATATATATACTTGGGCTAATTCGAAATACTGTATGGCGGACTGCTACAGCAAAACCATTTCTTGAGTCATTTTGTTTTTCTTCAAATGACTTACAGACAATTTGTTAATATTGCAAAACATTTGTTTCACTTTTATTGTAACACTG
>JAODUO010000426.1:147500-177500 GCA_025642075.2 Ridgeia piscesae
CCAATGTGCTTCTAATTTCCCAGCTATTCTGCCCCCGGGGGCCGACTAACGAAGGGAGGGTTTAGTGCCGGGAAGAGGCGATCTCAGACTGCGGTCGACGGGGTGAAGGGATGACATCAAAGGTTCGGCGGGTGTCGGGAGAAGGGAGGGGATGGCGTCCGTCGGGGCTGCATTGGGAGACCCTGTCAGTACCGGAGGGTTCGGGAGATGGGAGGGATGACAATTTGGGGAGGAAGACAGGTGGCATGGATGGGGGGAGGAAACGAGGAGGGTGATAGGGAGGAAGGAAGTGATGGAGTGAATGAGGGAGAGTGGAGGGAGTAAGGGGGACAGGGGGAGGAGAAAGTGAGAGGGTGTAGAGAAATGTTAATTGATCTAACATAACCAAACCAACAACAACATTTGACAGCACAATGGACCCATACGTTGTCAGCTAATCCCTCTTCTGCCTATTTTAGATACGTCACGGATTAAGCTAACAGCTCAACGCTTCATCGGCGCGAGTTACGGCAAGCGACACGCGTGACGCGTCCCATAACAACGCCATCAACGCGTATTTAATCTCGCGACGATTTCGCCGAAGTTACAACTCTCGTTCCGCGCAAACTGCCGTCCGTGTAATCCCGAGGGCGATCACCGGTCTCTGTCTCACGGGACGACCGGTAACGGAGACACTGGAGCCGTAGATTCGATCAATCAGACAGCTCCGGCGTTGCCGTGCCAACATCCGTTCAAATAAAATCTCCGCCGTGAACGTACGCTGAATCTCTCCCGTTTCCCGGCTCGCTGGGTCCGTTGACGTCCAACGGACCGCCACGAGCCAGTCTCGGCCGCCGGAATCGACTTCGTTTACGGGGATGCGTCGTCGGGTTGCACATCGCCTGCGGCAAGGCCACGGTGATGACAGCCGCTGGTTATACATGTCGTCTCCAATACCGCCGGAGCGTTTTAGTATGCAAAACATCGTCGGCGCTCAATGAAAACCTGTTTCTCATTAGATCCTTCATGACGAACTGCGTACTACGTGGACTCATAGCAACATTCCACGAGCATAATTGCGACATCTCGGGCGAGGTTTAAATAATATTTAGCGCTGTACACGTCACATCTGGCATACGGGAGAGAGAGAGAGAGAGAGAGAGAGAGAGAGAGAGAGAGAGAGAGAGAGAGAGAGAGAGAGAGGTGTGTGTGTGTGTGTGTGTGTGTGTGTGTGTGTGTGTGTGTGTGTGTGTGTGTGTTGTGTGTGTGTGTGTGTGTGTGTGTGTGTGTGTGTGTGTGTGTGTGTGTGTCTGTGTGTGTGTGTGTGTGTGTGTGTGTGTTTGTGTGTGTGTTATATATATATATATATATATATATATATATATATATATATTATTCCAAATATCCAGCTCATATTCAGATATCATACTATGTTATTATTATAATAATATTATAACTGTAGGATACTAATTTGGTCATCAACTTTACTGATTTCGTATCAACGAATTTTTCTGAAATTGATTGAATGTTGAGAAATGCACGCGTCAATATGATGTGACGAAGCTCAACATTCACGAAAGCAATGCAACCGGCGATGCCGCTCGTAGACACACCGACCCCTCCCCCGACCCCTTGGGCCGACCCCCACACACGCCGTCATACGACACCACTTAAAACCAAAATTTACAGATTCGATTCTCCAACCCAAACACGAAGGCCGAGTTGGCAATTACGCGAAGCGACACTGCCCGCCTCCGATTACAGCCCGCCGAAACCCAATCGCCCGAAAATACGCGCAACATGGCCGCGAGATATCGAGCGTTTTTGCGGACTTACTGCGCGGATCGGGAATTGTTTCGGGGCGCACGCAACGGGAGTTTAACTACCGTGGCCTCCTCCCACCGGAGATTAACAGCGATCGCCTGCGAGAGGATTTAAAGAGGCGCGCTTGCGGATACGTCGACGCGTTATGACCTCCTAGATCAACTCCATAACGACGCGCGTTTCAACATCAAAGACCGATGCGAATCCCGATTAGCATTCGCAGGACATTCGCAAGCATATCAAAGCGCAGCGACGGCCGGGAAACGACGCGACGAAGCGGCGATCTCGCGATTAGTGTACGGCCCGTCGCAACACACGCACGCGACGGCAAGCGGGCAGAGGTGGGCGCAGCTTTGACTAACCTCATTCCATGTAAACCTACACACGGCGCGCATTGAGACACACCTGCGTGACAACGTCGCCAATGTCATTGTTTCAATATCTCGCCGTCGTGTATCGTGTTGCGCGATCAACGAGGCCAGACAGCTTATTGTGGCACTGCCGAAGGAACGCGACGGATCCGTTGAACGAGAACACATTATCTCGCGAATCTGTTCGCAGCGACACGCCAGGATGTGCGCCAACTACGAGGGTACATGACTGTGCGTCTCCTACATGCACGACTCCAGAAACAATGTTCCAATTCAATGCTGCGCTCAGACGTGCGTGCGTGCCGAACTTTCAGCGACAAACGGCACTTAAACCCGGCCAGTCTGACCCGTTAAACCCGGCCAGTCTGACCCTGCTAAACCCGGCCAGTCTGACCCGACGCACTGACCATAACAAACCATGTATATACGTATACGTTATCAAGATAAACATGTCTATTCTGGTGCGCGCCAGTCGTCGGAGACAATAGCGCTTGCGTCGCGTGATTACCTCATTATTAGTCCCCCCCCCCCTATGCCACTGCATAGCAGGTTGTCGTGAATATGAATAAAGTATCATCTGTCAGCGCGCACGCGCGGTCGTGCCACGGTTCACGGACTCTGCACCGAGTTACGTAGCAGTTTTCCATGTGGCATTATGGAAGACGACAGGTAGCACGAATCACAGAACAGGTGTTTATAACCTGTCCGAGCAACTAGACCGCCTACGGTAGACAAGAGCCGGACAATGTTGTCACGCGTCTAAAGTATGCGGCCTCTGTATTCGCAAATATAGACAGACTACTTTACTGCTTGTACGACCGTATGACGTTCATTGATCTATTTTTATTTATGTGTGACGGCAAGTATTATTAATGATTACAATACAAGTACTTGATTTTATAACGTGCATATTAGCATGTTATTTAAACATTACGTTCTTATGCCCACTCCTAAGTGCAAAATGTATTTCCATTTTATGGACAAATAAAGTTATAAAAACCGACTAAATGTCGTCCACAGCAGCTTGGCCGATTTCATGCCCACACAAGTTTCCTAGTTACACTTTCTCAGCAATTACGGCCGCTCTCGCATTGCCGCATGGCGTTATAGCGGTAGCAATTGGACCATTTTTTGCCTTTTTAATGTAGCCCCATTGCATGCACATAATCGCGCGTTTGTACTGTACTTTCGAAGGAAGCGGTGAGTGTGTTTCATTACAGTAATTGGCTGTAATTATATGAGAGGACAACATGAGCGTCAAGGGGAACAGACGTGCAAATGTCAACGTTTAGCCGACCGATGTTAGGACACTCCTGTCTCCAGTCGGCCAGCTGTTGTTAGCGTTGCTACAACTTCCAGCTGGTCAGCGGCAGGCTGGTCAGTGGGACCCAGTTCACTTCTTCATACAATACTTATGGACTTCACAGAGCAAAATAATTTTTTTGCCGATTTAGAACATCGAAAACACTTGTCCAGTGGGCCATACACCATGATGTACGGGGGTTCTACAAAACGATTTTGTCTGGCAATTTTTTGAAGCGAAATATTTTATACCTAGAAACACATCTAAAATATCTCACCCTATAAAAATGGCAAAAAGTCGTTTCGTGGAAGCCCCGGTAAATGTTAATGTAGGGCCCATCGGACAATCGCCCCATCTGCCCTGAGGTAAATCCAGCACGGAAGCTAACAAATCGATGATTCAACAACCGGGGAACATTATTACAGAGTACAAAGGAATCAATTACAAGCACGATGGGACTGCAGTTGATATATATGTCAAAACAATGAAACAGATATATTGGAATTACACAGTGAATACATAACCCGAAGCGACCGGAAACGCGAGAAGTTGCCTTCCGCGAGAAATGTGAGAATTGAGCCCGTAAAAGATAATAAATAAGTGATACGCGACCTTATTATGCGGTGTGGGATGACGCGTTATATTATTAATGTATAATTGCGCTGACGCAAAGTGATCGCAATATATTTCCGTATTCTATTTCGCCGTGTAGCACATAGATAGTGGGTCAAGCACGTGCAATCGCTGATAGAGAACGCACGTGCTCGCCGACATTTTCATTCTATATGGACAAGCCACGGGCTTCCTTGTCCACTTGCCATCTGTTTGTTTCTCATTGGATTACAATCTTGCTAAACATCTTATCGTGTCAAACAGCGAAGCGCCGCATGTTTACCAACAATTCTGTTTTCGCTTATTTCCGGTTTCACCTTACAGTTCAATAGGCGTGCACTTACCCCTTATCGGAAACGCCGCACCCGTAGAGATTGGTGCATATAAGAAACGATAATCGTACATCTGTCTTGGACAATTATGCACTATGTCCAAGATCTATAATTATAAGGTACGGTCACGCTATTTTTAGAACACGGAGCGGTCGCCGAGCGGAGATGAGCACTATGCGGTTACTGCTGCGACATGTCGGTGTTGTCATCTCACTCTATGCTTCTATTATCTACCGCAGGTAACTAAGATAAAAAACGATATCGGTGCAGATTCTCATCGATACGCTGGAATCGGTTATAGCTGGGCAATTTCTTTATTCAGTTGTCGGCACAACAAAGGGGAAATGGCTCCGAACATGCTGTGCTTGGATTCGGGCCGAAAGTGATCTTTTGTATGCGATGTTGCTGTGTTATCTGTAGATGTCTCGCGCAGTGCAGGAGAGAGCGGGGATGGAATTTTTTTTATGCGGAAGTATAATAGCGACTCGGTATACATACATACATACATACATACATACATACATACATACATACATACATACATACATACATACATACATACATACATACATACATACATACATACATACATACATACATACATACATACATACATACATACATACATACATACATACATACATACATACATACATATATATATATATATATATATATATATATATATATATATATATATATATATATATATATATATATATATATATATACATATATAATATATACATATATACATAAAACATATATACATATATACATATATACGTGTGTATTAATATATATATATTATATACATATATACATATATACATATAAAAAACCATAAAATACATATATACATAAAATACATATATACATATATACAATAACATACATACTAAAAATAAATACACATACACATACACATACACATACACATACACATACCCCATCACACACACATACAAAATACACATACACATACACATACACATACACATACACATACACATACACATACACATACACATACACATACACATACACACGCACGCACACACACACACACACGCACACACACACACACACACACACACACACACACACACACACACACACACACACACACACACACACACACACACACACACACACACACACACACACACGCACACCGCGCACACACACACACACACACACACACACACACACACACACACACACACACACACACACACACACACACACACACACACACACACACACACACACACACACACACACACACACACCACAAGTGACAGCGTGACAAGTGCAGGGTGTGTCCCATCCATCCCCTGACGGCCGTTGATCCCTCCAGGCCTCTCTCCCGACAACCCCCGACAGCAGCCACGGCCGATCTACGGCGCTGGAGCCCGCGGACAAACACCTCCTCGTCTTCACCGACCCTTGCCGCGGTCACCTTTCATAAGGCCGCTCTCCCGGGAAAAACTGATTAACTACATCTCACGATGATCCCTTCCCGTCTCTAGCCCCGACATTTGATTGATCCGGGCAAAGACGGGCTCGAGCTCTGACGTCAGCACCCTTCGCCGCCACTTCAATCGGCCACGTGACCCGGCCGCCACAGGTCAGCGACAGGGGGCGTCGAGGCGACATTTACGGACACACCAGCTGCATCGACAATCGGCGGGTCTTTTGTTGTACGCCCCACTCTCTCTACGTTCGCACGGGATGGAATTAGTCGCACGACGCGATGAGGCCACGGAGTAAGTATACGTTGGAAAACCCGACCAATAAATGCACATATTCATCACGTGATCAGTTCCCTAGCAAAAAAATCCGCCAAGAGATCAAAAATGGATGTCGAACATATGGTGCGTTCGTGCATTTCATCGTAGTTTTGGTTGAAATTATGATTTCGGAAGAGTTTCTTTAGGGGGGAAAACGCAAAGAGAAGTTTTAAATCAGAAATGCGTGCATTAATGTTTGCTCTCGGAGAAGTCAGGTCGCAGCAGTAATGTCATTCACTTGTTTAGCCGTTATCAAGTTTTCTGGCGTAGGCATGCCAAGATTGCCGGAAGTCTCGGGCATAAAATTAATGTGATCGTGACGTAGACAAATCGCGACGTACTAGATACATCAAGTGTAGATATAATTTGGTTACATTTTGGTAGTAATTTTCCCCGCCATCCGTACAGTCGTGGTTACGCGGAATCTCGCGCGTCTTCTCAAAATATTCAGGACTTTAGACATCGTAAAACATCGCACGAAACGAACATTCCAACGAAACTGACCTGCCGAGAATTTTGCTAACGCATCCGTGTGATACTCTGAGTTGGCGGGAAATGTCACACGGTCGCACTCCCTGGTGAGCGAGCTCGACGATTCGCTGTCTCACGATGTCCGGTAGGGGGCGTCCATTGACGAACACTCCGCCCAGTTGGTTAACCCCGCCGTGACCTAAAACACAGAGATCGCTATAAATGAATATGTTGTCATTATTGAAAATCTCATAAAAACGATTGAGATGCACACTCTTTTTCATTTGCGATTAATAAGCACAACCAAGGAGAGCGAATGACAATTATCATTATGAATGTGATCATATTACGATTAAGATGCTTACTGAAATGACAGTATAAACCTTTCAGCGAAAGAGCCAAATTTCTGGTCAAAGTGCGGCAATTTACCCTTCAGCTGAATACACATGTATATAACCCACGCACAAAACAACGTCTATCCACTACAAATGTCTAACTCAATCCCCTGATCTACCCCGTGAATACTGTCATGCGGCGTTTTTGTCGTTGATCTCAACAACTCAATAAACGTCCCAAACTCGTCCACACCCACGTGTGACGGACCCGTGTCCCAGTGTGACGGACCCGTGTCACAGTGTGACGGACCCGTGTCCCAGTGTGACGGACCCCTGTCCCATCGACTCTAACTCTTGTTTACGTTGCCAATCCACGCGCGCCATCGATCGTGTATTTGTGCAAGCGGGCGTGCAGTCGTTTCACAAAGGTCGCCGAGTGTGCTAAAAATTGACTGTGCCACTCCACACAATGACCTCAGAAACGTGTCGACAAATGTACTACCGGATATGACTCGAGGAATATGGCGCGATTAATTTCGAACTGTCACATAGAGTTTGTTTCTCCGAGTGCGCGCATTCTGCATAGACACATGGGTGGTCCGGTTGTAATACCACAACAAAACAGGGAGTCCACAGTTTACGCCGCCCATAGGGTGTGTACTACATGATGATAAAAGGCGATGATTGTAGAATAAATAATCTCACGCGACGACCCCGCATCTTAACGTAAACAATTTAGTTGGGTGTATTTTGTGTAACAAAGAGTTCGTTCGTTGCACTCTACGACGCGTGGACAATCTCGGATATGACGTTACTCTATCCCGGACATTGCCGACGCAGTCTTCTGTGTTAATCCGGTTAGGATTCCGGCATGTGGAGCGTAGAGTGAACATGTCCTACAGAGACCACCCATCGACCGAACCGAAACATACATTAACCTGAGCCACATTAACCAAATCTACACCTCACTCTACCCAGCTTTGGCGCAGTATCGAAACAGACGTGGTCTAAATCAGCCGCAATTATCAAGTCAAACAGCTAAACGCTTCCTGCAGTGTGCTGCGTGCGTACAGCGGTGCCGCAGGAAAAAACTGGCGTGGGAAAATGAACATTTCGGAACACCGTTTAACGGTGGGATTTCAAGCTTTCATCGCGGCCACGGCGTCGCAAACTTTCACCCTGACACGCACTAAATCGGCGCCAGCCACCGGGGGCGAGGTAGCTGTGATCGCCGCAGATCGGATGATTGAGCGCTTCCCTATTATGACTATCGAAGCAATTTGTTTACTTCCGCCGTTCTTGAAGTTGTAAATTGCCGACGACGCGACTGGCGCTTGTGATAGCCCGATAAAGACTAAACGATCAGCCGTGCCAATCTGTTCACCCGTCCGCCCAAGTCATAACCCGGCTTTTTGACATGCCTCTTGTTTTGCGTGTACCGCCAAAATGGGCGTCTCCTTTGAAAAGGTACGAACACTGCCCTTGTAGGCCGCACCCAGCGTGACGACACAAAGTCTGCCAAAGATTTGTGTCAACGAACTGGCTTGTGTGACAGGTTTACTTCAGACGGCAGGATAACAGTGTTTTATCGTGCCTGACATACACTGTGAATTGTTTTACGTTTACACTCTAACGCAGTGTTATATGGTGGTGGAATGTATACGGCCTGCACGGGTCCGTATACTTTATTTGTATGGCACAGTTTATTTTATGTTGAACGACATTGTCGCGTGCTGGGAAACATAATTAATCGTTTGCCTGGTCCACGGCACATGTCTCTGTTTCCAAATAACTGTAGGAGGACTAACACTTCAGAAAGCAGTTCTTTATTTCCAATTGGTAATAATAAAACACATGTACGCGGAGTCTTTTATTGTGGTAATCAAAAATGTTGTCTGATTAGTAAAGAAATTATGGATGACTCTGCGGGAAATCTTGCTACTAAAGACAACAATATAATGATAATTTCAAACGGAAACAGTAATTGACTCGTTAACGTCATATCATATGTTTCACTGCGTCCGATAATATTACTATACACATACATGGTTAACAAAAACGTTGTGTCTGTCAATGCATCAACCAATCAGGAGGGCTTAAATAGGATAAAGGTAGACTAATTAATTACCTATACCTTCCGCGAATCACACCGTCCACATATAATATAATATAATTTATTCTCATTGGAAGTTATATAATTATATATATATATTGTAATTTACGAAAGCGAACATCGAATAGTATTTAAGGATGTTAAGGATGGACGTGTGTTTATGGTATTGTTTACAAACATAAGGGCTGCTGACACGTGCTACTACAAAGCACTATAGGGAAATGTGTATACATAGGCATACCTGGACACATTAACGAAGTTAACGAGATAAACTACAGTATACCTATACATTATATGTATGCTACTCTAAACTAAACAACTGGAATCTGTCTGTGTCGCGTTGACACAGTTCTATTACAAATTAAAATGGCTATCTGAAAACGAACAAGCCGAATCTGTGTGAGGCATATTAAAGGAAGTTTTTGTTTTACAAAATAATCGTTTGATATGATGAGACTAAATAATAACCCCTTGTTCAGTACACAACGCGTTAACGACATCTATGACGTCACGCGTCACACTGTCGCGCCTGACAGTCTGTCGTCGACTACGGATTACATGCCTAGTTAGATCGGCTAGTGGGCGGACATGGCCGAGCTTTTGGGGTCAGTCGCACCCAGCGGGTGCGAAATTCAGGTATGGGCAACAACGACTTTGGCGGCTGTACCAGCCACTGGTACAGATACACACCAAAGATAACTACTGAATAATTTCTCAGAAAAAACTGCGCACGTTGGCGGACCAGTGCCCCCGTTTGGAGAAACCACGCGATGCCTCCGCACAATGGCGGCTTAGAGACCAAGTTAAATTTAATAGAAACTCTGGCCAACAGACGTAAGTTGAAAAGACCCCGCAGGGCTGCGTTATTGAGCAAATCGCCAAGCAGATCGTGGTTAGCGATAAGTTGATTAAACCACACAATGTAATCACATAATCGCATAGGTGCGCTTATTTGTTGGCTTAGAAAGTACGGTTAGGTAAACATGAGTTTGCAGGAATGTAATTATAAATAAACAAAATTTACGTCCGCTCAATTTGTATTGATGTTTAACAACAAACATGGATGTCGATAAACAGTATATATATATATATATATATATATATATATATATATATATATATATATATATATATATATATATATATATATATATATATATATTATACACGCACATATATAGACGGCTGATGAGAACCGGCTTGCATGCATCCTCTTGATGAAATTAATCTTAATTTAGTTGCAAAAAACACGGCGAGTTTCCGTTGGCGGTTCGCGGTAACAAATCCATCGCACAAGACATGAGAGGCGAACGCCAGCGCTTTGATGTTAATCTGCATGCATTTGGCGTCTGAAGGGGATAATCTCATTGGCAGACGGGCTGCCAAAGAAAGCGACGTGAATTCTAAATCACTACAAGGTTCGGCTGATTTCTCTTCGTCTTAGGTTCGACCTCGGCCCGCCCTGCGACACACGTCCACGAATATGGCTCAAGGTGCGGCTGGGTTCTTTTCGTCCTAACTTAGGCCTGTGGAACTTTCCCCTGGAATGACACACGCCCACGGAAACGCCCAAGGCGTACAAAACACCGAAGTCAAACAAGCGCAAAAACGCGATCGAAATTCACACTGCTGTGTTGGTACACACACACACGACCATGTACTTGCCAACTGGGTGCTGTTTACACGTAATTAACCCAATAGGTGCGCTCAGCAAGTTGATGCCTTTCTGCGTAACTCGTTAAGTCGACGCGTTTACCAACAAACGTTTTACTCTGCATTTATCCTACTGAGTCACGATCGTTGCAATTACCCCGAAAACACAGGCAGAAAGAGTCGAAATGAGCACAGGCTCCGGACACATGCGTAGTATCATTTACGAACTAATTACTTATTCCACGAGCTTCACTGTTGACGCTGAAAGCCACGAGGGACGGTGATCTCGTGTACAGGTGGTCGGCGTCATTGCGTCACTATGATTACCGCAGTGACATCAACACGATCGTTTTCGTCAGCTCAACTGATTCCGCGCGACACCCACAGCACTAGGATGGGCTCACGCTTAATTGGTTTTCAGCTGAGTTTTGCAACTGCGTCTGAATTGCTATTTCTATAATATACACGATACCAACCGCATGTCTCTCACCAAAACCAGAAACGTCTCAACGTTTGTCGCTCATGCACTCCAAACGAGTGTGAAAAGACTTACTAAACGTTGAAATAGCATCGCTGGTGAATGGTATCTAGTATACATGCATGAACTAACATATACACAACAATCAAACACAACCAACCACCAGAGCTTTACACATCTATTTGTTATTATAAAACGTCTCATAAGCCACGGACGATACTTTCGAAAGAACGAACGAACGAACGGACGGACGGACGGACGGACGGACGGACGGACGGACGGACGGACGGACGGACGGACGGACGGACGGACGGACGGACGGACGGACGGACGGACGGACGGACGGACGGACGGACGGACGGACGGACGGACGGACGGACGGACGGACGGACGGACGGACGGACGGACGGACGGACGGACGGACGGACGGACGGACGGACGGACGGACGGACGGACGGACGGACGGACGGACGGACGGACGGACGGGACGGACGGACGAGACGGACGGACGGACGGACGGACGGACGGACGGACGGACGGACGGACGGACGGACGGACGGACGGACGAGACGAGGACGACGACGAGACGGACGACGAACGAACGACGACGGAACGAACGAACGAACGAACGAACGAACGAACGAACGAACGAACGAACGAACGACGAACGAACGAGACGAACGAGACGAACGACGAGACGAACGACGACGAACGAACGAACGAACGAACGAACGAACGAACGAACGAACGAACGAACGAACGAACGAACGAACGAACGAACGAACGAACGAACGAACGAACGAACGAACGAACGAACGAACGAACGAACGAACGAACGAACGAACGAACGAACGAACGAACGAACGAACGAACGAACGAACGAACGAACGAACGAACGAACGAACGAACGAACGAACGAACGAACGAACGAACGAACGAACGAACGAACGAACGAACGAACGAACGAACGAACGAACGAACGAACGAACGAACGAACGAACGAACGAACGAACGAACGAACGAACGAACGAACGAACGAACGAACGAACGAACGAACGAACGAACGAACGAACGAACGAACGAGAACGAACGAACGAACGAACGAACGAACGAACGAACGAACGAACGAACGAACGAACGAACGAACGAACGAACGAACGAACGAACGAACGAACGAACGAACGAACGAACGAACGAACGAACGAACGAACGAACGAACGAACGAACGAACGAACGAACGAACGAACGAACGAACGAACGAACGAACGAACGAACGACGAACGAACGAACGAACGAACGAACGAACGAACGAACGAACGAACGAACGAACGAACGAACGAACGAACGAACGAACGAACGAACGAACGAACGAAAGCGTATTACTACATTCAACCCATGGCCGTGTGTTCTCGCAGACGCAACGAACCATGGTTGGCTTGACATCCTACATCATGCGGCGCAGCGATACCGCTGCATGCGACGACGTAACGAACGCCCATAAACGAACATATCAACACACGTACCTGGAGCAAAGACCAACACGGCTGTGGCCGCAGTGGGAGAGGAAGCCCCGGCCTCGGCCGTTATCCACGGTATAGCCGTCATTGCCATCATGGTCTGACCGTACTGATCGCGCCCGGGGTAGCTGGCGGCGCGCAGGGGTAGACTGGTGAAAACACCCAGCAGCAATACAACGACATATTACATGTTTCCGGAACGAATCATACGCGTTCATTCACCGGGGCGTCGTCGAGATATTGAGCACGGTCGGATGGGCGGCGACAAAGCCGGGCACCCCACGTACCGATGGCCGTGTGGTCCTCGGTCCGTGCCGTGCCGTGACGCAACGATACTTGACGTCGTCGACCAGCCAATCAAAACGGCCGATAATGGCAACACTGACCATTATTAAGACGCGGTTACGTCGACGACGATGAGTAGTCACCCACGTGCCTTTTTAATTGTCAAACGGCTCCTTGTTCGCTGCATGTGTCGCTGCTCTCGGGTGAGTGCGCTACGGTCTAAGTACGTTGTCACGACCCTGCTAAGCGATTGTTTGTATGTCACAAACGTTTACCGTCCGACAACTGGAGGATGACAAAATATGCGTAAGAACTATTTTGTCATCCGGGGTCGTCGAGTAAGAAACATTTCGCTGACGCAACTGTTTGTCAAGTCGGCAAACTGCATAAGCGTCGCTGTCTGTCAACCCACCTCTTTGATTCTGACTATACGATCTGGACGACGAAAACGGGGACGCGCCGGGACCTCGGGAATGCACGCACATGCGCACGCGCACGCAGGGAGGCACTAGGCGGCCTATAAATCCAGCCGCTCGTGAAAACGGTCCAAACCATGCCGCAAGAATTGAAGCATACCTCTACGTGCTGGCTTTATAACAACAGTTTCCGCAAGGTGATATATGTGCAAAGGGCGTGGCCAGGTGGGGTAATTAATATACTCCACGTTGCGGGACGCCTGGGAACCTCTGACCCGGAGTGTCGCACGCCAACAATGCCGCATCCCGACCATAGAGCACGCACTAAACAGTTCGCGCTCTTTACTTTACGTGGAAGTCGTAAATAAAACCCAGTTCATTGCCGCCAAACCAAGCAAATAAATACCCGCGCGTAACATGCCGACTCTGACGAACAATTTTAACGGCGTTGAAAACACATAAAAGTAAAACTCAATTCGCACGCATTTGTTTTAACATATCTGCGTATCAGTGTATATTTACGTATGTATGTATGTATGTATGTATGTATGTATGTATGTATGTATGTATGTATGTATGTATGTATGTATGTATGTATGTATGTATGTACGTACGTACGTACGTACGTACGCACGCACGCACGCACGCACGCACGCACGCACGCACGCACGCACGCACGCACGCACGCACGCACGCACGCACGCACGCACGCACGCACGCACGCACGCACGCACGCACGCACGCACGCACGCACGCACGCACGCACGCACGCACGCACGCACGCACGCACGCACGCACGCACGCACGCACGCACGCACGCACGCACGCACGCACGCACGCACGCACACGACGACGCAGATGGTATGTATACATATTATGTATGTATGTATACATAATATATATATATATATATATATATATATATATATATATATATAAATATATATAATATATAATATACACACACATACATACATACATACATACATACATACATACATACATACATACATACATACATACATACATACATACATACATACATACATACATACATACATACATACATACATACATACATACATACATACATACATACATACACACGTAAACGTAAAACATATAAACATAATTATACTGTATATTACATTACGAGCAGATTTAAAACGCCGCCATATGTTAAATGTTACAATAAGTGATGTATCTGTGCAGAATGCGATCTGGACCAACGTGTCGACACGCCACGACACATTTCATATTGATAAGGTATACTATAACCAACGCTTCGCGAAGCCTGTAATTGCTGGGCGCACGCAACGGCGCGGGGTGAGAGCGCGCGGCAGTCGTCATAAATGATTCAGGCACCCGGCATTGAAATGGCGCGACACTTTCGCGACTTATTGTACGGTCGCCAACGAGTCGACAGGCTCTAAATTATTGATGTGACGAGAATGTCACTGGCCGCGAGTCTCACCCGTACGTTTAATGCAAGCCGAGCGCTGGCTGCCGGCTGAACCGTGGTCACAAATCGGACACGCTCGCACGGGCGGAACCGATGTTGGCGCAACGCTGACACCTGTAGCGCTAACGCGGGCCCGGCAAGGCCCCGGCGCGCCCATTGACGTCTCGTCTCGCGCGCGCGGCTTAAAGACCACATCATAAGGACGTGTAGCGCCGAGAGACTTGGATCAATGTACGTGTAGTCAACAATGCGTGGCGTGATCTCGAAATGTATACACGCGCGTGGCAATGGTCGACAAGCATGCCGGCGAATCAACAAACCGTAGATTAGCTAATCTGATTTATTTGTAATCGGTCAAGTTACAACGCACCTAAATTATTAGAATGTAAGTGTAAATTAAGCAATATAATATTAATTTAGAGTGTGCTATGTTTTATTTTTGTTCAACCGATTGTTACGACTGACCGACAGAGCTGGAGTGTCATTGTCTTCATATGCGACAGCAATACTTAATATAGTTCAAACAAGAGTTATAACTTTTATACGTAATATTACATATACATATCTTTATATATATATATATATATATATATATATATATATATATATTATATATATATATATATAATCATGTTATTATTGTAGACAATATTACTGCCGTTATAATTAGTTACAATTTATATATATATATATATATATATATATATATATATATATATATATATATATATATATAAATTGTAACATAACATATCTAATTCTAACGGGAAAGGATTATTGTTGTACAAAAATAACATGAAATGTAAACATATAAATAGTTTTGACATGACGCGCATGTATTTAATATTACAGTAGTGTTATACTAGATCGTGCCATTGAAAGAGCACAGGGGCTACACAACTCACACAAATTCCCGTGATAATACTGCTTTATGTATTATATGATACACTGTTGATGGCATGTTATTTAAAAACGTTGATTATAAATCATAGGTTTATTTATTGTATGAGTAATGTTCAATTTTAAAAACACAATTATTTTAAATGCATTAAGAAACAAGAATATTTTATTGTATAATAAGGTTATTTGTGTTTACAACTGCAATTTCAACTTGTTATATTTATTTATTTATATATATATATATATATATATATATATATATATATATATATATATATATATATATAACCTCTCTGCAAAGTTATTATGAATATATTATATTTACTTATGTACAAGTAATAAAACATTGTGTCTTGGAAATATAAACAGAAAATCACGCATATATAAAACAATGTTGCTAGATAAACAAACTACCAAATTGCAAATGGTGATTTCTTCATATTTTTATCTGGTCCAGTTGTAAACAATAAGAATACAAGTATGACCACGTTATATTCGTTCATTTATGTTATAATACACGAACATTTGTTTCAATGTGTTACTGTGTTTGTCAAACCATCGAGTAAATATCATTTACTATATGTTAATTAACTATTGCTACATATTGATTTTTATTCATTATATTGATATACACGCTCTTCAAATTGTATAGTTATTGAAATAGTTAACATGCGTCTCAGCAAATATACTTATTTATATGTAAGACATTATTAACAGCTTAATCGTCATTGAAATGTCGTAATAATTTATCAAGATACAGTTATAATTGTTTTAATGATCGCTTTGTGGTTCGATGATTAATTTTGAAACACGAATGTTGTCATTGTTAAACCACAGTTGATTTGTGTCGTGTTATTCCACCTATCGTGGCGTCATGCAAAGGTTTCTATTGTGGCCATAATAATATTGTTTGATCGGCTGTCATAAATTATAATAATTACACTTGTCGATTATGAAAATTGAGTGAAGTAACGCTAATCACCAAGATCGGCCAATGGTCGCCTACCAGCCGGCGGGAAAGTGGACGTGACAGCAGAAACGGAAAGCATTACGCGGCGCCGATATGCGACTTGTTTATTCCTTTCTCGCGATAATGCCGTCGAGTGTCCTAATTTAGTTTACATCGACGGCCTAAGTGGATTACGACGCATCAAGGCACCCGGCTTGTCGGCGGCGAATCAAATGATTAAAGCGACCCGCTGGGCGCATTTGTAAACCATCGGGCACCGTCGGTTGTCGGAGCACGCCGAATATCCACCCCACCGACCGACCGACCGACCGACGACCCAGTAATACGCTTGGCTCCGACGCGCCCGGGGTAAACGCGAGCGTTTGATTGACAGCCGAAGCTGGCGTTGACCTTAGCATTGCACCGAGTTTTATAGCGTCGACGCAAATCCGTTTTTACGACGAACGTCATTACGGGGCGAGTGATATGTCGACCCCAATAAATCTACAGAAACATAAGTATGTGAATTCTGCAATGAAATTCGATTAGACAGACAACTGACGACGAGGCGAGGTTACTTACTCTTGCACGAGTGGAAAAAGTCGACGACGTTCATATTCCGGTTAATGTTATAGCAGTAGGCGGCCGGGAAATCCATCGTTGGCGCGATGTTTTCTACGCGTGCGAGTGTGTCAATCCAGACCGGGTCGGGTGACACCGAGACGGTAGTCTTGTACGACCGACCGACCGACCGACCGACCCACCGACCGAGCAACCGACAGACGTCGTTGTCGCTCTCTCGACGGAGGCTACCCGCGTGACAACGCGTCGAAGCCTGGCCGTCGGGCCTCGGGTAACACGCGCCGGCTGTCGGTATATAACAAGTCGCGGTTTAGCGCGCTCCCTTCGATTTCTGTCCGCGTTGCACGCTTGTCGATTTCTGTCCGGGCGGCGAAATTGAAACGGAATCGACGCCGGGAAGTCAGTGAGTCAGTCAGTCAGTCAGTCGGCCGCCTGTCAGTCAAGCGAGGCCGGGCCGGCCGACTCGTCGTACAAAGTCCGTTATCTGCGCCGACCTACGCAACGCCGCATTCGTTCGCCGAATCGAGTCGAGTCGTCAGCGGCCGCACTCGAGTGCATCGATGTTTGACGGTAACAGTCTCCAACCGAGGTTTATGCTCAACGAATTGGTCTTCGGCGGCGCGTGGACACTGGGACAGGCGCCGCACTCGCGCATGGCGCAAGTCAATCAAACCAATCGCCGCCGCCCCCCGCACGACAAGCCAAGCGCGGCGCGTGCTCTTCTCGCCGCTGATTGTACGGCTGCCGGCGTCACGTGATGGGCGCTCCGGCCAATCACACGCCGGCGTTACGCGACGGTCCAGCGTTCCGTCATGCTACTCAAATAACGCAAACAGCGGATGGTTAGGGGACTGCCGTGTGCGTTCGTGACGGATTCATTTGTCGTCTAAGGCGTCGGGTTTGTCACGTGGACAGTTCCCAAATATATCACGAATACACGCGCAGCTTAACATAATATTTGTTCTACACACCTACCATACTATAACTAACCCACGCATGAATGCACACAATGCAACAATTGTAACAGTTTAATAATATTATATTAGTTAATTTTTTTAATGCCTCGTCTACAAGTCTCTCCCTCCGGAAACATGTCATTGCGATTGGTGTATTTTGTTATTTGCAGCGATCAATCAAGAACATAAACCTAAGTTTACCTGGGTTGTTTTTTATTGTCTATTACTCACTAATAATTACAAATAACAATATTCAAAACACGTACGTTTAACGTCGATCATTACTATTATAATAATTAAACACAAAATGATCATATAGCGTGTGCGCACGCAGTTTATAACGTAGGAAATTAAGCAATTATAAAGCTCTATTTTAATCGTGTTTTATCCCTCAATTTATCATCCGATTCGAGTTGGTCGTATTGCGCTGATCGAAATGAACAACGTCAAATTTCCTGTTGTCAAACAGACGATAATTTATTTCCGCGAAATTATGGCACTTCGACCTTTTGTGATATTATTGATATGTGCTTGTTCGATGAAAGATTCTGCTATTAAGCCGAACGAGCAACATTTATGTTAGACGCATCGTACATCACTATACGTCTCTATTAATGAGTCAGTCTTTGTGGTGGCCCGATAAAAAACCTACCGGTTTAATTCAAACAAATGCTCAGGATAATAAACTTAGAGATAAAAGTGTTACACGTTTTATAAAACAACAACCACATGTGTTACATATCTCACAAGTTTTACCTTTCTTTGTTGTTCACTTAAAACTCCACGTGTGTACGTATAAATCTCGACAGTGAGTTCATGCAAATATATCTCGAATGTTTGTATAAACAAAAACAACAAACACGTATATGTAGTAAACTATCACCGAGTTGATGTCGTTTTAGCACCAATTACATCCCGACTTTGCCACGGTCTGTTGTATAATCATAGCAGTCCTAAATGATATACATCCGCAACTGTACAACGATTCTACGACCATACACCGTAAAAAGTACGTTTACATATATATATATATATATATATATATATATATATATATATATATATATATATATATATATATATATATATATTATATGCCTAGTCTAGACCGGTATTTATGATGCCCATAAAAACGCATTTTTCCGTAACCACAAACCTACCGTAACGCAAAAAATATTGTGTTTCAACAACATCGGTTTACGTGAGTCAGCGAATACGAAGGACAACTCGAGATAACTAGTCGCTATAGCCGGTACTGTTACGAGACGTAGTTTGACACCAAACGTACGATAATTTGCAGTTGCATTGGACGGCGTAATAAGCAGTTCGAAAGCATAGCATAATCGGGAGAATCTTTAAACCCCGAATGGTTCGGTGCGTGGGCGTAGGATCTGGGAACACGCAAGGGTCGACACGACACGCAAAGCCACGCCACATACTTGTGGAACGAATTCAAAAGGGGCACGAGCACACAAACACATTTCTAGACACACTTGGTTGCGCCCGTATAAAATACGTCAGCGTTTCTGTGAAATTTCTATAAGAATAGATGTTATGCCCGTATACAAGAACTGTGTCACGATAAAAAGATAGTGCAAGCTTGTGTACAGGATGATATACTAAATATAGTAGGCATATAGTAATAAGGAATGTTTTACGATAATGTAATATATACACAACTGCACACAGACCTAGATACTAAATATAGTACCTAATTGTGGTGCCACAATGTACCTGGTGTTCCCCGTGTCACATGATACGTTCGGGAAAATATGTCGGCACAAGAACGGAAATTGGTATAGTACACAATGCACGGCGCCTACTGCATGCCGCCAATGTCTATTATATTTTCAAACGCTAAATGCTATATTTGACGAAATTATGTTTAAATTCACAACATGCCAACCAGATCGTCATCCAAATAAAAAAATTGTTTTTCAGGTAGTTTAGTTTGTCTGATATTAATAAACACGTTTTCATTTACAGTGTATAAGGCTTATATCATTAGTGCATATATCATATATCGTCAAGAGGATTGAAATACAGTAAACATTTTTTTGTTTTTTGTATTAATTCATTTTTAATATATAATAATATATATATAATATATATATATATATATATATATATATATATATATATATATATATATATATATATATGTTTACTACAAACATCGATAATTATATATACTAATTATGCTCTTTACTAAAAGAGCATACGTAATGATGGAATGCGTGAGTGTTTATAATACACTTCAAGTAAAATACGCTTAAGTAGATTTTTATTACAAGGTTGGGTTAGAGACGCGCAATTAACACGCACGAACAAATAGGATCGCAAAGAACGGGCGTCGATTGAAATAAACTGTTAATCGCGCCTCACTGATAGGCGCGTCGTCTTTAAACGGGCCCCGATAAACACCGTCCACATTCCCCGAATACCCGAGAGGACAAACGCAAATCCCAGCCAGGTTCGAGATCTCTCCCGGGAGAGTCGGGATACTCGCGTAGGGACGTCACAGACGCCGCCAACGTTGGATGACGTCGTTAAGTTTTCAAGCCCGCTCAATTAGTTCCACGTCACTTTTATCTACTAACCCGGCACTCACTAATCAAACGCATAACTGATAAATGTTTACATAATATAGCATGCGAAACGAATAAGTGGAACTGGTGAAATTAGCTCTTTGAGAGACGAAAATCTGTGACAATTAACGACTTGAAGGCAAACTAAGGCGTTTGGAGAGCGTTTTGAAAAAGACTTTGAACCGTCAGATAAAAATATCAATAAATAGTGTTCTCATATTTGTATGGAAGCTAATTAATGACTGATGTGAACGCATTAAATAATATCCGATATTGTTATATACGTTTAAAAATAAATATATAGATATAAAAATATAATATCGGAGCAAACAGACTGATATTTCAAATATAAAAAACGACAAACTAATTATTCACTGGTAACCTAACAATCGAAATTGGGATATACCTGCAAGTGTTGTTTAGTGTAAAGTTCAATCAGCGTTAAACTTCCAATCTCATTATTTGACATTATTTATTGTAATAACTTGCTTACAATATTGTATTTAAACGAAAAACATAAAAATACACATTTTATGTTGACCGTGATATTTCGTACAGTTTGTTTGTTAATTTTCGTTACATCTTTTATTATGCTATTATAGTTTTGTATCCAGACATTTGAAAACAATATTGACAAATTTTATAATAATATCTATTTCATTTTTCGTTAAAATAGATAGCATAAAAATATTGCTAATTTATCACACACAAAAAGTTATTAATATAAAGTTAACAATATTGTTTGCACATGTTTCGTAGCTTTTTGAATAATAGTTTCACCCGAGCGACCAAAAGTACAATCGAAATAACGAATGATATAACGAACAAACGAAAGAACGAACAAATGAACGAACGAACGAACGAACGAACGACAAAGACATTGATTGAGAAGTGAAAATATAGTGAGGGAGAAATAAAAACGAGGGGGAGAGGATGCGAAAGAGAACGAAAGAGAGAAATAAAGAAAGACTCACAGCCATTGATAAACAATATACAAACGACGAAACGATTGAAATGTGTTTACAAGAGACAGAAGAAATACGGCAGAAACAGAAGAAAGGACAACAAATTGAAACAAAGAAACCAGTCACCCTGTGTCGAGTTGTATCACCCACGTTCTGTCGCCGTGTGCGACATTCACGCTTAGCGTCGCGCTGCGTCGCGTAATTATCAAGACGCGATTTGATTCAGTTGCCACGCCGTCACGTGCAAATTGAGACGGATGACAGAAACATGACGGTTATTATCGTGTGTTTGATGCTTTGAATACGTCGCGCAATCTCTACGCAGTCATCGGGTGTGGCTGCTATTGTCGATTTGTTCCCACGCGCAGCGATAATTACATAAATGTATCGCCCGCCATTGAAACACCTCCACGCAACGGGGTGTATAGATTTGGGAACGCTCATTGTCTACACATTTATCCTAAACGTGTTTTTTTCACGATTACTTATAGATGATCATGATTTTGAAGATATTATTGTTTTCAATGCTTTCAAAGAAGTTACTATTTTCCAAGAATGTGACGCTTTATTTTATTTATACAGCTAAACACACAATAAAAACGTTAAAACGGCTTAGCGGAGATGGGAATTTATGGTTGTGTATTATCGTGAATACCACATTTTATAACAACTTACAGTACTTAACAATAGGTATACGCCAAATATGTTGCCACGAGAAATGAACTACTACCTACAGTGTAGTGTAAATAAGTATTATATCATTAAATATAATAGACTGTTTAAAGTTGTAAGTTATAATAACATATCATCAAATGGAATGACACTATAAGAGTGTAACCAACTACGAAAAAATATATATAAAGGTAATATAATATACCTATTGTCTTGTGAGTATTGTTTGAATATATATATATATATATATATATATATATATATATATATATATATATATATATATATATATATATATATAATAATATATAAATATATATTTATATAATTAATTACCTGTATTGTTACGACCGTAAACTATCTAATAATAATATCATAGATTAAGCAGCGGTTATAGATTGCGACTTTAACTATTTTCAAAACGCGATGACAGCTATTGTAAAAAAAAACATTTAACGAAACAGTTGTAATTATCTATTTACATTTGGAAATAATTATGTGTGATATAATATAATATAATATAGATTTTGCGTGAGATTGTATACGGACAGTTTACTGGTCAGTTAGTAAACCTGAAGAGCAACAAGCTACTTGTTTTCTTAAATCACCAGAAGTGTTGATAATGTTTTAAAACGCTAACGTTAATTGTTAGTTTTATTGTATTTTGCTTGCAGCGCTTTCATTACAATTCTACAAGGATTAATTGTATAAAGTTCAGCATTATATAAATGAGTCTAACCGACAGTAAACGCATGTGGGCATCGTGCCTGACCTGGCAAATAACTATACCGTTAACTTAGAAAATACACAACTTTGTATAATTTATATTGATTTGCATAACGAATAAGATATATGAGAGGCGGGACATAAGATTATGTTGCAAATTATGGACATTCGATAAGCGAGCGTCGCAGCCTTGTCGCAGATAAGGTATTGTTTGCGCACGCGCAATGTCACAGTGCGTCTTCCGGGGCGCAGCTCTACTGGGCGGACAACAACAAACGGAGCAAATTAAAATTCATAATTCATCAACGTCGATAAACGCAGTTGGACCGTCGGCAATTATCTGGTATATAAGCGGGAAATGAATCGCTGACACTAGGGGATGCGACAAGGACGCGATATGCGCTTTCACACAGCGCGGAAGAGGTTTGTAGATATGACGCGTCGTTACTGCGGAAAAATAAGAACCAGACACGACGCGTCATAGATGGGTCCTCGCCAGTGACAGTGTCGGGATTAAACTCGGAGGCATGTGGGTCGATAAGTGGGCAGATAGCGGGTGCTCAATGGAAAGTGGACGCATGCACCGCACGGAGAGATCTTACGATAGAGTCGACAGAAACGACGACGGAGATAGCCCATAATGTTCTATCAAGGGACGGCCTTATATAACTTAATGCGACGCGGCGAGTTGGAAAGTTCCACTAAACAACGGGTGTAATTTTCTGTCGCCCACCGCATGAAAACAATTCCACGTACTCTGTCTGTGATACACCCTCGATGACACACTCGGTGACATCATTGATGTTCATAGAATCTGGCCGATATAATGGTGCAGTGCGTGCGTAGGTGCATGTGTAGGTGTATATTAACTTCCTTGTGAATATAATTAACGTTTCAATGAGTACTCATTTTATTTCCGGGACATTGTTGACAATGCTGTTGCGTGCATGTCGTTGTCGCTTCGTGGCTTGCGTCTTTCCCAGCTTTCCCATAAATAACAGTATACATTATTGTGTCCTTGTGTATTATTGGGAGCAATATTCATACATTATTGAGCATCTTAGTGGATATAATAACAAGAAGACACCACAGCAGATTTATGCATCCATTCAGTATCTGACAATAAACCGTAATAATGCTTTATCATTTAAATGACATTGTTGTCGACGCATCAAACTGCTCACGTCACTTGGGGCACCATTTCTTGGACAGGAATCACCACAGAATTAACGACCGGCGTAAATTCTACAGAATTTGTTCATTTTACGCCCATACTTGCCGCGGACTGCCAGTGTTTCGCCGACGATAAACGAACGCGGCATCCTCACACCGAAGCTACCACGGTTTATAGCGCGCAGGACCTTGCAGACATGTGCGTGACTGTACTATCAACGGCCGCTACTATCGACTACCCATTTACGAATATGTCACCGCAGCGTTTGACACGCTATTTATATTCACTTCTATTAATCTTAAGTCAGCAGAACACAATTAAATTTTGCCGTTATTTAAGAACATATGTTATGTTATAGATTTTTCTTAAGTTATCAGCAATTCCATCCACCTTTTAAAGTTTTTATGTTCTACACTATTTAATCATTGGGATTTGTGGCGCAACTGAGCGACTGATGACGTCACTACCAGCTCTCATATCTCTATGGTTTGCAATGCACACTCACGTTCCATTATCTACCATAACCTGTAAGTGTTGGTCCTGAACAAGTTTTTTTATATCTAGTTCCTGGAATCGCGGGACGA
The DNA here is from genome assembly GCA_025642075.2 of Ridgeia piscesae. Classification (NCBI taxonomy): domain Eukaryota; kingdom Metazoa; phylum Annelida; class Polychaeta; order Sabellida; family Siboglinidae; genus Ridgeia; species Ridgeia piscesae. Next base: position 172,541 of record JAODUO010000426.1, read on the forward strand.
TAATATGACATAGGAAGAAGTACAAAATTATATGATTAATCTAAAACTTGTGTTGGAGACATTCCACTGGTACTGTTTGTCAACTAAGATCGCTCTCGGCCTACGAGGGTGGTTCCACAACATCGACACTGTTGCTGGTAGCAGAACGGCGCTGTCGTCACTCCAATACATTATCCAATCAGACTGGCGGGATATTATAATGCAAAATGTAATCATAAGCAATCAGACGATCATCCGCATGGACTGCCAGCCTGGCGGCAGCGCAAGGCAACACGTGATTACTGCCTCAACGCGCAGACAACAAAAACGAGCACGTTTTACTCATTTAAAATTAACTTTTGTAAGAAATAAATGCTAGCCATCCTTTTTTCGCGGGACGCAGGCAGATGGGCCGACAGGGAATGGAGGACAGACGGAGCCGGTGTATAATTGTCGCCGGCGGCAGCGATGACTTTCTGTCGACTCGTGTAATGATCGAACAGAGCCAATTGTAGGTTGTGAAAACTGTCAACCGTGGACGGCTCATCACAACGAATGTGATGAATTTACAGTATAACACGTATCGATCATTCGTCACTACAGATACTTTTTCTGGATTCACAAACCCTCTCCGTGTCACGAGTGTTCTGTACTATACATGTGTTATCTTCGTCGTTATTGTAATGGTAACAATGATGTGAGTTACTGGGGGTCCTCGTTGACAAAATCAAAACAAAATTATGAGACGTTATTTGGATGATGACAGCAACGATAAGATGACTACTACTACTACTACGACAACGACGACGATAATGACGTTGACGTTGTTGACGTTGTTGATGGTCATGATGTTGTTGATTTTGCTGATGTATTTTATGACTTTGATGGTATTGATGACATTGACGACCTCGATGAAGTCGTCGATGTGGACGATGATCATGACGACAACATCACGCCTCTCACTTCCAATCTGACGTTACCGGTACCCTATCACACAACCCCTAACTCCCTCTCTCCCTCCATCCCTCCATCCGTCCTCTCACTCCGCGTCCCCGGCAGCAGGCGGCGCCTCGGGCATGTGGCAGTAGCTGGGACTCGGTCATTAAATTTTCACGACATCGCTGCGCCTATCTCGCGCCGTGCATCTGCCGACGGCTGGTTATCAGCAGCGCCCCCCGTCCCCCGGGACTCCCGGCCCGGCAGCCCACCGCCGCCGCGATCGGCCTAATGCGTCCACGCCGCTCGTCAATTCGTCAGCCACCGATTTATCACAATTCAATTAAATAATTTCCGCGATGCCTTCTATCGACATTCGCCACACGACGCGAGACATCGGCCGAAGCGCGTCGACGGAGAGTGTCTTGTGCGTTGTCCGCGTGGTCGTGTTAACAACGCGCTGTGAGACGTGCGTTGTTACCGTATCGAGTCGTGTTTTTGTTTACTGTTGTAATATAAGCCGCGCTGCGTCAACAGGTGGATGCGGTATCGCATTTGGTATGCACGCGCTCGCGCTCTCGCGTCCCCGCGGTTGGGACAACGAGAAACTACGGAGCGTGAAACATCTGCTGAAAGAATACTTAAATGCCATTGCCACCGTAAACACTCCGGAAGCAATCACACTGGTGGGGTTCACCACGATTCAGTCGGCAGCCAACGAACCCTGAAAGCTGCCGACTTGTAGTCGTGGAGGAATGGGTGGGGTCGGTGGGGTCGGTGGGGTCGGTGGGGTCGGTGGGGTCGGGGTTTTGAAATAAGGAAGGAAGATAGATGAATACATAGGGAAGTGGAAGATAAGACTGAGTGAGGAAGGTGAATAGGAAAGAAAAAGCAGGTGGATGAAGGGAATGGGGAGGGGGATTGCGGGAGACAGAGAAAGGTGAGAGCGAGAGAGAGAGAGAGAGAGAGAGAGAGAGAGAGAGAGAGAGAGAGAAAGAGAGGAGAGGGAAAGAGAAAGAGAAAGAAAGAGAGGAGAGAGAGAGAGAGAGAGAGAGAGGAGGGGGAGCGATAGAGGGGGTGGGGGAGGGAGAAAAGATACGCACAAAAAAGGCAAAAGAACAGGAGTGGATACGATAATACAACTTACGTGTTGAGAGTCGAACTATGCATGCAAAATATCCCTATTTGTTTTCCCGCAACACGGTAAATAATAATAATAATATGGTATTAGTAACATGCACATTTGATTAGAGAGGACAATTATAGAGCGATATTTACCGTCCTCTTGCGGGAATCCTTCGAACCATCGCTTCAATACGAGGCTTGGCGCCATTTCTGCGTCGCCAGGTCGACCCCCAGTCTCGCAGCCTTGTTCTGAAGCGAGATTCGACGAGATGTACACTAGCGTTTCGCATTGAGTAAAGCAGTGGAATTTAAGATTTTTCATAGATGCCGATATAATGCAATTAAAAATAGTAATGTCATGTTTTTGGAAAGGGTTAATAGAATCATGACTTTTATCGTTAATCCTGTAATTAACACCATTCATCCGTTAATTCTTAGTCGTCGACGGCAGAACGAAGAAAGAAAACTACCATATAAAATATGCAATTCAGGATATGTCATATTTACATAACTAATCGTAACCGATCTTACCATACATCTATAATATAGCTCAACAATCTAATAAGTAAATTATTGTTAACATAGTGTTTATTCAACATGATGTGTTTAATTAAATATAAATAATTTTAATCATATTATATATATATATATATATATATATATATATATATATATATATATATATATATTGCATTATATATAATTTATTGCACTATATATATATATATATATATTCATTATATATATATATATATATATATATATATATATATATATATATATATAATTTATATAATATATATATATATATATATATATAATATTAACATATACATATACATATACATATACATATACATATACATATACATATACATATACATATATATATATATATCATATATATATATATATATATATATATATATATATATATATATATATATATTATATATATAATATTCCTCATACTTTACAATATATCATTCTCAATAACAATATAATGTTTTTCTATCAAATCTAACTGGTTCGCCACAACAATGCAGCAGACAGGTCGTAATGAATCACCTTGCACCGTTCTACGAACATTCGCTACACGCTAGTGATGCCAACCGAAATGTGACCGGACGCCCACAAGTCTCAGACAGACCTAAACAACCCACGTTTTTCACGCAAGTGATCCTATACACACATTGTGATGATACCCGCGGGGCACCAGCGGGATTACAGACCGGTCGATTCTTCCCGTTAGCTATACAGATAAGGCGCTACTTTCCTTAATCCCCGCACGGGCAGCCATGCGTGCATGTGTATTCGAATACCCCCGCTACCGCCCCCTTCCACGTCACCCGTGTGAGTGTTCTGTCTCAGTCCCTCCCCGCTTGCACCGAGGCGGCCCCGCCCGCAACAAAAGCCGAGACGTCAGGCTCAGGACCGGCGGCTATGATAGGCACCCAACGTCGTCGATTGGTTCGGCGAAACAGGCGTTGCGTACCTGTTGTAATCATAGCGCCGGCCATTGTCGAATCGCGCCCAATCTGCACGAGATAATCGGCGTTTTTTAAAGCATGTTCCACCCGCTGGCCGAACGAGGCCGACCTGAGTGACGAAGACCAACTCCGAGGCGGGTGACTGAACCGCGTTGTTCGCCATTGTTCGCAAGTACAGACACAAACGTGCGGGTCACCAATACACAGACGATAACGGGTGACGAGAAAAAAACCGACCGTTTAAGGAACTGGATACGAGTTTATTATCCTTTGTCAGCGTTCGATTCGATTCAGTCGTCGTTGCTATCGTGCACGCGCTGTCGTCACCTCGGCAACCGCAGTGACAGAACCGTAGGTCAAAGGTGACGACGAATGACGCGGCGCGTCAATTGACGGCTCGCGGAAAAAAGCAGTATCGCCTATCGTGGCCGCGTATATCAGATCAGTGCGTACTTACCAATCAAATAGGCGTTCTATATTACGGTCTACACGACAAACGCGCATACGGGTTTTTTTGCGCCGACCCGCGATACGTACGCACGATAAACCAGTCAGTGACAGCGATAATTGCACCGTCGAATCTGCCGCGTCAACACCGGTCCGCTCCGTCGCCTTCATCCAATTAACCAGGTGCGTGCCTCTCGCGCCTCTCTCCCCCGACGGTAGAGTCCACTGCCCTGGATTAACGCGCAGCGCAGTCGGCCGCATCACCCGGATGCTGCGCGCGTGCGCATGCGCGTGCGCGCGGGGACGACGGACGCCAGACGGGCGGCGGACGTGCATGCGTGACGCCGCCGCAGGGCACGCTGCGCGCGCGGCGTCGGCAGAAATTTAAAACCGGAGCGCGTGCACTATAGACGGCCGAACGCAGCCACGAGGGCATTTAACAACAGCCCGCTACTAAACACCGGGCGCTGCGAGGCGCTCTTTATCGGGACGACGAACGCGTCACGCAACGACGACGAACCGCCCGGAGACAATGGTATCGCTGGTGTTGACTGTATGTGACACCGAATCGACAAGGAGGAGATGTTGTCAACGTCGACTGTATGACACCGAATTGACATGGCGGACATATCACATGCGGCCATACGTTTCCGGTTGCGCGTGGAAACTAGAGCGCCGAGGACGATCGGTGCGTCCTCGTGTGCGCAACTTGACACATTTGCTCTTCCAACTATACACGGCATCGCAAATGTGGACACCAATGATATAAGCGCACACATATCAGGCACATCTAATGGTGTTTCTGCTGTGATCAAAGCGATATCCGCATCTGTTTACACTAATAAGACGACCATAGAAATAAAATATAGTTGTTGTTGTTGTTGATTTATTTGAAGGTTCTCTTTGATGAGCACGAAACTTGAAAGCAGAAACCCGCATGTTATCGAAGTCGACTAGACCTGCATCTGTAATACAATTTGCTA
>JAODUO010000426.1:182500-185000 GCA_025642075.2 Ridgeia piscesae
CAATCACGATTAACTAAGTACTGCTTAGTGAGACGCAAACGAACCGTGAAAGTTCCACGAAAAAACTAGTGCAAAGTCATAAAGCCATATCGTCATTGTCATATTACAACACAATATATATATATATATATATATATATATATATATATATATATATATATATATTATTACATGTATATACTTACCTTACTATATAATTACATATATTAATTATATATATATATATATATATATATATATATATATATCATATATTGTGATATAATAGTCATCGACGTCAATCATAATTGGCATACCAACACTTGTTTTCTAGTTATAGCCGATTCACATCGACATCTGTACTAAATGTATCAGAACACTATCACTAAATATCACACAAACATCTTAATTCGTACACACACTAAATTGAGCGTGTGATTATCATTACAAATACAGTAAGACTAACAAACAAATCACCGGGCGCTGTCAGTTACCACCTGCTTTATCCCGTTGTCATAAATAAATTCGAACAAACAACTAAGCTCCGTGGAAACGTTACATTATTTACCACATAAATCTTGCTCAAACAACCTATGCGGGTTTTTCGTTGAAATTTACAACTACGCTTTTGATCTCAGCAAATGTAGATACATTATTTACCTTATAGATAAACGCAATTAATGCGCATGCATTTGGACGACGTCGGTCCAGACCGTTCTGTTTAAATATACATATCATCGTTCGTCGGACGTGCGTAGTTTTCGGCGGACCTTTGTCTCGTTTACATGCCTCGTATCCTCCCGCTAATGCGCTGCTCGTAAAGCAAGCGCTGCCCGCACGCACCGCTAGTTGCATTTACAAGCTCGACATATCTGTCAGGGAACTTCGTAAAATAATTAACTCGCGTCATTCGCTACATAGGAGACGGGGAGGGGAAATTCATCCACGCCCGGCACGCATCTTCGTCACGGCTGACGATTGACGGGGGAGGCCCTGTTGTGAACATGGTGTGGCGGGGCGGAGTTATAAATGTATAACTTTGCAACGGTGTGACCGAACGACGCATTTTGACCGTCACAAGATCCCCGCGTCACGTAATACCAATGTCACTGCAGGAATATATAGTTTAACTATACGATCATTCGAAGATGACATCGACGAAGAACGCTATCGATCAAATTCAATTCATTTGTAACACCAAAAAGTATACATTGCATGCTATTCATTAATTAAAAAATACAATTTGTCAACACGCGTCAAAACCTTAAAAAACTACAGTTTTTTTACAGATGACTAAACTGATGCAAATGTTTTTTCTCTAACGTTACACCAGTGTACCTTCAAAGGAGCCCGAACAAAGACTTGTTAATGTGACCGGCTCGGTTATACGCTGACGCTGAAATATATTAACATCAAATAGTAACCGATACAAATGACTAGATTACGACAGATAGGATGGCGTGTCTCGAGACGAGAGACGACTCGTCACGAGTGGTACAATGTAAACTGAGAGCACGCTACAATAAATGTCGGTCTATCGATTTTGCGCAACAGTCACGAACAGGACGATGTCGCAACTGACACAACAACTACACCGAATCTATACGGCACGACAACATCCGTATCCGACGAGCGAGTATTTCGTTTCGGTAAACACATTATCTATGCCTTGTGATATCAATAAATCCGACTTTATTAATCCGAAGAGGATTAAGTATATAATGTAAAACTATAGATAAAGAATCCTAAATATATAAATAATAATAATAACAATAATAAAATAAAGAAAAATATTAAGAAGACGACGACGGCGAAGACGAAATTAATAAACAAAACAAAAAATCAACAAATGAATAATTAAATAACTATCAAAAATAATCAATAAAGTAGCTAAACACCGAATGTAAAAACGCATTTAGGTAAACAATGATATAGACCTAGACAGACGAGAATCTATACCTTTAATGCGGTTGTACTTGGCCTTGCCGTAGAAGCCGGCCCGAGCGGCGGCGGCCAGGTCGTCGTAGCTGTAGCGGGTCGCGGGGCCATGCAGGAAGCCGGGCATGCCCTCGTAGGCGCACGGGTGACGGTAGTCCCCCGGCCCGACGGGCTTGTGTCGGTACGACGTCGAATAGTCGGCCGCCGGGTGCGGGTACTGGTAGGGGTAGTGCTCGCTCAGGTACATAACATCCATGGTGCCGGCGACACGTGCACCGTGTAAACACGACGTCCTATCCGATCCGAGTCAGTGGCGGATTAGCGTTCGCGATAATCCGTATACGTCGAACGCAAATCCACTAGCCGTGTGTGTATATATGTGTGTACGCAGCTGTGTACGCGCGGGCGCTCACATGTAGCCGCAGAGTGTCGCGTTGCACGCGTGCGCGCGTGTGCATTCACGTATAGTGACTGATCGCAACGCAACGCCAGGCAGCGCGACGGACCAGCAGCTACCAGCCAATGCCACTGCAGTGTTTCGGCGCTCACCGCTCGCTCGCTCTTTCGCTCACTCCGGCTCGGC
>JAODUO010000426.1:190000-200000 GCA_025642075.2 Ridgeia piscesae
GTGAGATAAGGCGGCACACCCGTCCCCGTCTGCTGACAAATGGATAAGATGTATTCGGAGAAAAAAGTGAGCAAATACATCGTCGTGTTATTTCGCACAGTTCAGCGACACGTCACGTTTCTACGCTAACCAAACACTGATTGTACAAGACGTGTTGTGTTCGTTTCTACACCTGACCAACATGAGGCGTTCGTTTCTACACCGACCAACATGAGGCGCCGCAAAAGATAGGCCCAACTGACAAATAAGACGACACGCGAACCCGGGTTTTTTGAAACATTTCCACCTAATACAGAATTATATAGGATCTCAACGACACATCCCACGCAAAGCAGCCTACTTTCACTGGTCTTATTTTGTTTATCTTTTCCTCGGCTACACTGGGGACAGGTTTGCAAACATTCTTATAAGCACGACTTTGCTCTTAAACTCGATGTTCCTTGTCCCGCATTCTGATAACACGATTAACGCGCAATACTGTCAAGTCACCGGCATATTTTTCTGTGTGTCCCGGGAATATAGTCATGTATGATACACTGGTGACGTTTTGTATTTCGTAAAAACGCCTTAAATTTAGCAAACTAGTGATTCAGTTTGATTAGGAATGTTCTCTGTAAGCTCTTTGGCTCAGTGACGCGATCCCCATTCTCTCCAACCATGTCTTGATCTGCCTTGCTTTCTTTTCCCTGAGTTTGAGGTTTCCGGCTTACTGTCTCTCGCCACAAAGTCTTTCTTTACGACAGTGTCGCCTCCCGTGTGTACTTCTGTTACGATCGCATTCTTGATGCTGCATTAGCTTGTCATAAACATGTGTTTATTTTGATTTTTGAATAGTCGTTTAATTTTGAGACTGTATGATAAAAAATATATTATTACTTTTGTTTATACACATTTGAAATGTTCTTTTTGTTCAGACTGTCGTTTTTTATTAATAAGTTAAGCTAAGCTGTTTGTTATGTTTGTAAATATTATCTTAAACATTTAACCATAGATTACAAATTAATCAATCATATTTCTCCATCACCGTTTTCAGTCGTAAATAGATAATAGTATATTCAATTATCTACACAATGCGTGTATTATATTCCCTCACGCGTTAAATCAAGCTGTAATATTTTGTTACACAACACCGCCACAGTTTTGCCACATTTTGTTCGAGCGGCTCCATTTTGCATTCGTCCCTCGGTGATCTCCCCTTTAAGTACGTGGACCTACAGGCGTACATAATTGACTGCAGTGATGATCAACAGAAGCATCACTTATGTTGTTAAACAAACGGGACTAAGTCGACCGCCACCCGCCGTTGTCAGTCGAATCAATGGCGGCAGCTTACTTTAATGAAATCCGTGGCGTCTAATTGCCTACTTTACGAGCACGTCGGCGTAAGACTTCTCAATCTTAACAACGGCCATATATCGGCGGCGTCCGCCAACGCGAGTCCTCGTAAGACAGCTTCGTATTAAAAGCGACACGAGCCAGTGAACTGGTAAATTGCGGAGACTGGCGAATGCGTCGTTCGATAATGACGTCCCATCCGCCCGTAGTTCCGCCGACGCTGAAGGATTGTGCGTCGTTTACAGCGACTCGAGACTAGGGCGACTGGGGCCGGCGAGTCGAGACGGATTAGAACCGATTATTGGCGTCCTTTGCGCAGAAAGATTTGTCTGCTTCAACGAGACACTTCGTCAGAAGTCAACTGGACATGTAGGTAGGTGACACTCGAGAGTCGAGAAATTAACCAATGATCGAATCAAACACTGTTTTAAATCGGAATTTATGCGATTCAAATAAATACATATTTTCCACGGTTGTGTAGAACATGTGTCCGGATAATTACATGAATAAAGATCATTTGGACAAAAAAGAATGACTATTAATTAATTAAATGGGTTATCACATGCCGGGGGTGGAGACGGGTGGACTCTGGCAGAGGGAAGAGGGAGGGAGGGAGGGAGGGAGAGAGAGAGAGAGAGAGAGAGAGAGAGGGGGGGTGGAAGGGAAGTGCAGAGCAGAGCAGAGCAGAGCAGAGCAGAGCAGAGCAGAGCAGAGCAGAGCAGAGCAGAGCAGAGCAGTGGAGGGAGTGGAGTGGAGTGGAGTGGAGTGGAGTGGAGTGGAGTGGAGGGAGGGAGGAGAGCAGAGCAGAGCAGAGCAGAGCAGAGCAGAGCAGAGCAGTGGAGTGGAGTGGAGTGGAGTGGAGTGGAGTGGAGTGGAGTGCATTGCAGAGCAGAGCAGAGCAGAGCAGAGCAGAGCAGAGCAGTGCAGTGCAGTGCGGAGTGAGAGGTGCAGATGAGGCAGTGAGGCAGGCAGGAGAGGGAGGCAGTGCAGTGAGAGTAGAGCAGAGCAGAGCAGTGCAGTGCAGTGCAGTGCAGTGCAGTGCAGAGCAGTGCAGTGCAGTGCAGTGCAGTGCAGAGCAGAGCAGAGCAGAGCAGTGCAGAGCAGAGCAGAGCAGAGCAGAGCAGAGCAGAGCAGAGCAGAGCAGAGCAGAGCAGAGCAGAGCAGAGCAGAGCAGAGCAGAGCAGAGCAGAGCAGAGCAGAGCAGAGCAGAGCAGAGCAGAGCAGAGCAGTATAATGGAACGACGGGAAACAAGAGGCGATCTGTGCACGCATCTCCAACAGTCGGGTGACACGTGACTCGACGTGACGTAGCTGTTCAACTACACGTAGCGAACGTCGTCTGGTTGTTAGACAATCACAGTACGTCAACTTTATGTTCTAGGTAATAATTAGTACAATAACTTGTTTGCACACTCTGGAACGAATTACTACATGACGTGCAGAATTCAGCGTTCGCACGAAACAGACGGCGAACCTCGAGCGATTGCGTGGGTTATAATTACAATTCCATTAAGGCTGTCGCAACAAAACACCTTTCTGTGTGGTGTCAATGGCCGACTGAAAAACGCACCAAATGAGCCCAAAGAAGTACAGGTAAAATATCGTAATCGGCCCCAAAATCAACAAACCTGCGAATACAAAAATATAGCCCGAAGTAAGTTTTCAAAGCAAATGCCGATCGACCGATTCATTGTGGCGGCCGTCTCGTCACTCTGGTTCACACAAGTGCAGCGGTTTGCGTACACAGTTGTTTAGGACTATTAATAACATTACATTTACTTGTTTTATGGCTTACAGTGAGGGAGACCATCATATTAAGTAGACCACAAAAGAAAACTGATTTAATTTTTTTTACATTTTATTTATCACATTACACAGTGCATTGGAAACCATTTGTTTAACTGTCTGTGTTCTTTGTTTGTTTTTGTCTATTGCTGATTATTAATATGATTTATCATTGCGATGTATCGTCAACAACTGTTGGTAGATATAATTAATATTGAGAAAAATGTATGACGCTGATTTTGAGTCATTGTCTATTTTAAATGATGGTTCTTAAAACAGGGAGGTCAAAGTGTTGAACTATTCACTTATAACAGCAGCCTACGGAGCCTATACATGCATAAAGCTAGGATTCCATGTGTACGGACGCGGCATGCGGCATGCGGCAACAAATGGATTCAATGTGAACGCATGGGAGTGATGCAGATGCGGACGCGGTTTGTGTGCTGCGGATGCGGATACGGATGCGTCAAACTGAATCGGTCCACGTAGCGATTCAAAACGTATCCGCACACGAATCAGACACGAAATTCCAAGGAGTGACGTCATTACAGATGTGTTTTCTCTACTTTCAAAAATGGCGGAACGGTGTTAGCGGGAAGGTAGAAGTTTTCCGTGTCTGTCATCGAGGATTGAAACATAACGTCGCAGAATTACTACCAACTGTTCGAGTAGAAGCTGTCGTAGAAGAAGAAGTTCTCCTCATCCCGCTGTAGTTCACGAATTAGATGATTCTACGCACCCTATTGACTGTTTTTAATGACGTCGTGAACCTACCACCCGTGCCTTAGGCTTGCCGGTTTCGCGTCGTCTAGACGGAAGCACCTTTTACGAGTATTATTTATTTATTTAATATATTATATAGTCCCTGCGATTCGACGCTTAGAAATGCTGGTTGTAAAAACTAAACTAATGATAACTATGGTAATCCTACACAGTTTCTATCTCGTGTTGCTGTCAAAATTACACTAAACACACTGCGTTCCGCAATGTATGGAATCACTCAGGGCGCATGACGCTTGACGCATCCGTATATATGGAATCTTATTTTTAAGGCGCCGCCTTTAGCCTGACCGCTGCAGACAAACTTATATTAATATTATTTATATATATATATATATATATATATATATATATATATATATATATATATATATATATATATATATATATATATACGTAATTATATCAATAAATATTTGCAATATAAAATTATATGATTTTGATAGCTTCGTTCTCGGAATGGTATGATCTTCGTATACTGCCAATATATATATATTATATATATATATATATATATATATATATATATATATATATATATATATATATATATATATATATATATAATGCTGTACTCAGATACTAATATAATTATATATATATATATATATATATATATATATATATATATATATATATATATATATATATATATATATATATATATATATATATATAACACACACAGCATTTTACACTCAAACGATCATGACTTAAACTGGTGCTCCCACCTAGCGAATGCGCTCGAAATAAATATCGCTATTCGTCGTGACACGACACCATGCGGCCCAATTCAGAACTATCGATGCGTGATTAACTTGCGCCTACTCGATCACGCAGTGGCGACGTTTCTGAACAATGTAGCCGGCAATTATGCGCAATTACCTGATAGCGTAATAACATCAATTACAGTTGTGTCGCGTCGACGTTGTTTCTTCTGAGACAATGTTTCTGCTACATACCATTCATCCGATATCGGATCTGCGGTAGGATTGCCAATTTGACGCATACAGACCTTTCGGGAACAGGGAGGCTTAGTACGTTTTTCTTCATATTACAGCAACAAATTTAAGACGTTCATGGTTTGTTCGGGTAAACGTGCACGTTGAAATATGCACGTTATATAAGTACAACTATAATTATATAGCAACGGACGATACAAAACAGCACTCTTTTAGGGTGGGGCACATCACAGACGGCTGTCTACAGATATTATCTTTTGTCCGACGGGTAGAGCTCAATTGATCTTTCTGACATGTATAATCGAGATTAGAATCAGCCTCAGGTAACAGGGATAGTCGCCACAGTGCTTCTAGTGTTCTCACTAGGTGGCGGGATTGCTTAGTGGTTTGTCTTGCGGTTGCACAAGGATGCATTGACTAACTGTTTTCATTTTGCCATGACAGCTAAATGTTGTAATGATACTATTTATGGTATAGCACAGGGAAGTGGTTATCACGTTTGAAGATATCCGCATATCAAACAGAACCGACCGTGAGATATTTAGTAACTATCTAGCAAGCAAATTAGACCAACAAGTGTCACTTCAAGAAATATAGGCCGATATTTGTGCAACATTTTGACGGGGCAGATTGTCCCAAAATAAATTGCAACATATCGAATTTTAGAAATTCATCTCGACCAACAATATTTCATATTTTGCATATGTAAATCTAGACTAGGTCGCGCAGTTTGTCTACCTTTGTTTGGGTAATCGACCCATTGGAAATCTTTTGGATTTTTATATTTCTGATGCACTGCATGGCCGCATCAACTAGTTCAGGTCTTAATTGTATACTATCCATTGACATTTATGTTCTACGGCTAAGCCCCGCCTGTCACTGAAACTGATGAGTTGAAGCTGCGAATGTTCAGCTGCACACAAGAGGGCGCTGATACGGAACGTGTTTTGTCAACCATGTTGGTTTATCCGCACGATCAGTTACAGTCGTGTGAACAACACAGGTGTTTAAATATAACGCCAGTTTGAAAGTCAGACAACCCGCATTTATGAATGCCCGCGAATCAATCATTTTTGTATAAGGTCTTATTATTTTCTAAATATATATAACCGGCGGTTGGGAATTTCATCACCGCCTTTCAACCAACGGCGGAGTCGTTCGGTGCAACGCGTTTCAGTCATGCTCGCTGTTGTGGCTCTCACTTTTACCTTGTCAATGCACAAGTATGCGCAGAATGTGACGAAAGACGTCATTCACCTTACGCGGCATAAGTACCTGGCGTTTAAAAAAATATTACAGACGGAAAATATATATTGCTTGTGTTTACACATACACACCCACGTACGTACATCCGGACGGTACATACACAAACATGCGCGCGTGTGCACTCACACACACACCCGCGTACACTCGCTGACACAAGCACGCACAAGCACGCACGCACGCACGCACGCACGCACGCACGCACTCACACACACACGCACACATGCACACACGCACACACGCACCACCCACGCACGCACACACATGTACATGCACACACACGCACGCACGCACGGACCCACACGCGCGCACGCGCACGCGCACGCGCACGCGCACCGCACGCCACCGCACGCGCACGCGCACGCGCACGCGCACGCGCACGCGCACGCGCACGCGCACAGCACACGCACACGCACACGCACCCACACGCACACGCACACGCACACGCACACGCACACGCACACGCACGCACACGCACACGCACACGCACACGCACACGCACACGCACACGCACACGCACACGCACACGCACACGCACACGCACACGCACACGCACACGCACACGCACACGCACACGCACACGCACACGCACACGCACACGCACACGCACACGCACACGCACACGCACACGCACACGCACACGCACACGCACACGCACACGCACACGCACACGCACACGCACAGCACGCACACGCACACGCACACGCACACGCACACGCACACGCACACGCACACGCACACGCACACGCACACGCACACGCACACGCACACGCACACGCACACGCACACGCACACGCACACGCACACGCACACGCACACGCACACGCACACGCACACGCACACGCACACGCACACGCACACGCACACGCACACGCACACGCACACGCACACACCACACGGGAACGTTAAAAACAGTATTGTGGCGTTATCGTAGATCAGCGTTATCGGCGTCGATTCACATTCGGTCGTGTTTAGTTTCACCGACGACGTCCGGTGTAGCCGATTGACGCCAGGAAGAGCTTGTGAAACCGCCGCGGGCTACGAACTGCTTCCAGATCACATGCAGGTATCTGGGCGGGCGATGACAGCGCTGTCATCTCCGGGGTGGTCCGTGAGCGGTAACCCCGCCCCCGAAACAACGCCGCCAGATATCGCGTAACTAATTAGTCACGCATTAATGTGTTACTAAAACCCCCACACTTGGCGTGTTATGTGCTATGATTGTTCAGTAACGATTATAATGTTATGTCTTGAGAAACTAATACAATGACGCTGTTAATTATTATATATATATAATTATATATGTAATTATATATGTAATTATATATGTAATTATATATATATATATATATATATATATATATATATATAATTAATTAATTAATTGTTATACAACAAAATATGTTGGATATGAAATAATATGTTACGTAACGACCCTATTCCACAGCATTTGCCGTTCGAAACGTGGAAGTGATATAATTTATACAGTGAATTATTAATCCAGTGAATTCATAACGATCCGATTGGTTGAGGCGTGAAGTGGTCCACAGTCCTAATCCACGCTTGCGTGGTAGGATCAACCAGGAATGGAAATGCCAATTATTGCCACTGGTCTACAGGAACAGTGGTATCTGTTTGGCCGTTTTGCGGATACTTCCGTCAAACTTTGTGTGTCCGTTAATGTGATAGTGTGTCCGCTACTATGGTAAACATTGTCTTTTTATTCGACGATTAGTTTTAGACGGGAACACCTGTCGCCCCACACAGGCCTGTCCTCCTCGGCGCTACCAGATTTCCATATGTATTCGTTCGTAAACTTGGCCCAAGTATTGCCCTGTACCGCGCCACGTCATGGCTGGACAGGGTACTCATGACCTCAGCTTTAATCGTTTCACCGTAATCACACACTCGCAAGCATTAAACGAACAATAAAACATTGACATTGAGATCATTAAGTGAACGATCATTCCCAGCTACGGAAGTAGTTTTTGTTTAGGTGTGCAACTGTGTGGGTTTTATGGGAAATCCACTAATTGTTTTTTTACTTGCCTCATTTAATTAAGGCGTTGGTTTTTCTTTTAAATCGAGATGGAACAAGACAATCTGTCCAACAGGGAGCAAGAAATATGCTCTTAAACTACATTAGTATGAGTGAGTTACTTCTTTTTCGACAAGCCGAATAGTATATCGGGCAGATAGGGTCTAAGAATGAAAAAAAATTAAAAGAGGCCAACCGATGTTAACCATAATCTGTTCACGTAGATATAACCAGACACGACCCCTGATGTCGTCATCCGTCTATGCGCAGCGAACACAGCCGATGCACTGAAGCAGACGAGACTATAATTCAGAATGCGGTCTAGATATAGAGTAGACACCAGTTAACTACCGATATATTCACTCGGCACATCAGACCCTATTAAACACGGGACGCAATAGATGTTTAATATATGCGAACCCGGCATCCTTTCAACGACAACCACTGAGACGCAACCATCCGACGCACGCGATCACGCACGAGAGGTGGGCGATAATATAAGCATAACGCCGAAGCGCCACCTACCGGACTCATCGCGGGCGCCCGTTCTTGCCGGCGTCGACGCGACGTTCTCGCGAGATTCCAACAGGATGGGTTCCTGTTGCATCGTCTCCCCTGCAACAGCGACAGAACTAATGTCAACACAAGCACACGACGTCGTCACCATCTGTAGCCGATGACAGTCGGTCGGGTTAATGCCGCCGTCATGACTCGGCTGTTATCATTCGTCGCGTCACCCCCCGGCCCCGGGCGGCCTATTGTGGGGCGCGCACAAGCGTGGGCGGCGAAAGCGAATATAGTTAGCTCATTGAATACGAACAGTAAACAAGTAGGCCCTAGCCATATATTATAAGCCCATTTAATGGCGATTACATAACACAACTTTGGAAACTATACACAGTAAACGGACTGTCAGACAAAGCCGCATTCACAACAGGTAATTCAGCATGGTTTAATTTCTTCGCATTGCAGATCGGCCGAAAACGGAACCGGAAATAGCTTTCGGCTGAATCCGATAATTTGTTTTGTGGCGAAAATGTTTGCCAAGATGTAATTATAATTTGCCTTGATTGGCCTTAGGTACACGCTGTCGCATCACAATTTAAGGCCATCCACTTGGCACCCGACTACACATTGATGACCACTGTAGGTTTTGCATTCTTTTGTCTGACGATAACATATATCAAACGCTACAATAATATATACATTAAACCTGAAGTCAGTCACATGCGCATGGAATTAAAATGTCATAATGTCAATGCGCACGCAGGGATGCGCACAGACACCGACACTAATTACAGATTTGCAGCGGACTCGGCGTGTACAAACAACACATGTACACACAACACTCGTCTGGAGATAGCAGAGCCTGGGGCCCCGTTTTCAGTAGACGAACGTAAAACATAATTGTATCTCATTTTGTGGTTCGGGCTTTTAAATAACCATTTCACTTTCCGTGTCCAGCAGTTTGCAGTCAAGCAATTTGTTTTGCATGTCAACCGAAACTATCGATTTTTATTCGTCGAACTCAGTTGTGTGTTTGCTTGCCCTGGGGTGTACAGCCACATAAGGGTCAAATGAGCAATAATATGCAGTAGCGTATCTGAGTATTGTGATGGATGGGTTGAACCACGCCGCATTGAAAGATTATTTAATTTATCACACATACGGACGCACGCACACACGCACACATACACATACGCACACACACGCACACACGCTCACACACACGCTCACACACACAAACACACACACACCACACACACACACACACACACACACACACACACACACACACACACACACACACACACACACCACACACACACACACACAC
>JAODUO010000426.1:205000-217500 GCA_025642075.2 Ridgeia piscesae
ATGGTCCATTAGTGCCACACGCCTCGTGAATTTAAATTGGCGCCCACTTGGAGGCAAATGCCCCCGGCTCCGGGGGTAATAACAAAATAACCGAATCCGCTATGACGAGTTTCCTGTTTCAATGGCGCGACTTTGCGCAAGGCAACAAGGCAATTTTCTGCAGAAAAAACAGACCGATTTTTTAAAAGAATTAATTTCAATAAATATTCACGACGTCCAGGGTAACAGTCTAGAGCCACAGCAGCTGCATGCGGTGAATACCTGTGTGATATATCACCGACTGGAATAAACAGTCAGCTGAAGTTATGCAGGCATAGCGGAATAAACAACAGGAAAGTTACACAAAGAACAATATGTTTTTCTTAGCAGTTCCAACACAATGAAATATAGTACCTCTCCGAACAGACCTAATTACCAATCGTGGAGAAATTCGACATATTAATATGTATGTTTTCTTTGTAACTGAAATAATATCGAGTTTTGTTCTCAGTACCAAACTTTTGTTTTTAATATAATGCGTGAAAACAAAATTGGCACCATTTAGTTTGTTCACCATAAACTAAATAATTGTGTTACCCCCCAGCTCCCCACGGTCATGTTTAATTGTTTCAAATCAATATCCCGTATCCGTCGAAAGCAATTCGTTTGAAGGTTCTGTTCAGCTCAATTACAGAGCCTCAAACAAGCACCGGAAACGGCTTTAAAAGGATTGTATGACCAGCTTCTTGTACGTGTGGCTAGTGCTACTGGGAAGACGCGACTACAACACGTACCGTCACTGGAACATGTTTAATTCCTACAAACAACTCCATACTTAAGGGCGGAGAACACACTACATACGGGGATATTAGAGTACTTCATAGAACGCATGTCTGGCAATAACGGGTGCATTTCTCCATCTCACACTATCTAGTAAGCTAGACACTATAGTAGCTATGCAATATTTCTATTCTGTTCACACGTATGATTTATCGTAACACTTAGATATGGCTGTATTGTGTGTGTGTGTGTGTGTGTGTGTGTGTGCGTGCGTGCGTGCGTGCGTGCGTGCGTGCGTGGGGTGTGAGCTGTGAGTGTGCGTGCGTGCGTGCGTGCGTGCGTGCGTGCGTGCGTGCGTGTGTGTCTGCGTCTGTTTTTTTATTTATTTATCGGGGACTAGTAGATTTCGCTCCAAGCAGACAACAATCGCTAAACTACCGCCATTTCCGATCGGTGTAAGGCACCCGTTATCTCCGACTAAAATCTCCCTGCCGCGTATTTAAGCAGCAACGACACTGAGCCAGCCGGCATAACTTGGCATGTTCTGTCCTATAGCCCCATACATAGAAAGAACAATTGGAGCAGTCGACTTATTCATAGCTAGAGACTAAATATAATATGTCGTTTATAATGTTACCGGCGTCTTTTGAATCTCGGTCAGCCACCCTACTACATCAATACAAGAGACGCGAATCTTTTGACAATTATTATAAAAAGACAGGTAAACGAGACGACGAAAACAACGTATATAAGAGAAGAATTAGTCACGCCCGAACCACAAGATTGCCTTGACTAATGCGTTCCGAAATCGAACCTCCTGTATGACGGGGGTAGATGTGTGTCCCCTTATTTCTATCGGGGAGCCGTCGGGCTATAACTATAATCAGAAAAGAGATTACTGCGATTTTTGCATTTATGTCATAATTACCATTAGGATTCACGTTACATGGTCGAAATCCGTTATAATCTCTTCCCGTTATACCTATATATTTTCCGTTACAACTACAGAGTAATGGAGCATGCATAATATACACGTACACGTACGCGCAGGCGCAGGCGCAGGCGCAGGCGCAGGCGCAGGCGCAGGCGCAGGCGCACGCGCACGCGCACGCGCACACGCACACGCACACGCACACGCACACGCACACGCACACGCACACGCACACGCACACGCACACGCACACGCACACGCACACGCACACGCACACGCACACGCACACGCACACGCACACGCACACGCACACGCACACACACGACACGCACACGCACACGCACACGCACACGCACACGCACACGCACACCACGCACACGCACACGCACACGCACACGCACACGACACGACACGCACACGCACACGCACACGCACACGCCACGCACACGCACACGCACACGCACACGCACACGCACACGCACACGCACACGCACACGCACACGCACACGCACACGCACACGCACACGCACACGCACACGCACACGCACACGCACACGCACACGCACACGCACACGCACACGCACACGCACACCATACAAGGCGAACAGTTCGTTTGTGTATTCCATAGCGTGTACACTTCGTACGTTCTAGGGCATAAATAACCCAGTGCTATATTCCAGGGCATCAAACGTTCTGTGGTGCATTTACACACGCGCATGGTACGTTTGTAAATGAGTCATCATACGGCCAGTCCAACACAGTCGTTATTTTGCAACTGCCAACCAAGACAAGAAGCAACGACAAAAGGCAATCTTGATAACGACGCGTACAAGACTCCATTGACGATGCACTGTCGCACGTGGCGATGCACTATCACACGGCGGTCGCCAGAACATGGTCCACCGGTCTACTCCGTCGTTTCGTTTTAAGATAGTAACGTCAAACACGCCTCGATACGAAGCTTTCTTCCGTGATAGTGCACTACATAGAAATAACAGTAGTGTTACACTGTAATAACCGGTGCTTTCACGGACGACAAGTTCAATGCATGTCCATACATCGACATAGGCCTATACATGTTTCCAACCAACAACGTCCATATGAAGCATACAGTGAAGCTACTGCGGTAATAGATGGTGAGATACGAATCTATAAACGTCCGGGTGAATGTGCAACAGTGAATAGACACGTGTGATTCAGCGTCAACAATAAACGGTATGACGATGACGTTTCTGGGAGGAGTAGATAGTATGTATGAAAGATAATAACGCAGCACCTGGTATTGACCAGGTGCAGTCATGCGGAACATTGTGAAGTCGAAATGTCGACCAGTGAGTACAGTCAAGATAGAAGATAGTATACATACGCATCTAGACACTCCTGTATAAATCAGGTCAATGTATTCACAGGGAACCAACCGTCGTGGTTTTTCTGAAATTTTTGATATAATTTTCGATTGTTGTTAAATAATGCTTTTTATGGCGGTAATCGTGAAATGTATTTATTAGTCTCCGTAGATCTGCAGCTATGTTGGCCAATGGGAACAACTATGGAACTTAAAAATATATTAATACGGTTTACACACTTAAAGAAACATCAGTTTCAAAGTTAACATTATAGTGGATACTATGATGCTGTCAATATAAAGCTTGATATGTACATATGTTAATATTTATGACAGAAACATAGTCATTGTGCTATATCAAGCCTAGATACTAAAACTATTATTTACGATGAAAAATCTTCCAAATATAAACCACGTTATGTTTACAGACTTTTAAGGCATACAAACCGTGGTTTGTGGTTGATAACAAACTATAGACACACGTTGCACTTTGGACAATACGTGACACAAATTGGTAGATTAACCCACTATGACGCTTTCCGTTTACTAACGTCTTATGTACAGAATCAATTGATATGTCCAATATTCAATTCAAAGCGAGCCGACAAAGCCATCGCCGGAACACAGAACTCCGACGTGAGTAACACCTTTGCTGACACTGGCAATATGGCGCTGACGGTGACGACTTGTGTACAATCGCCGCCTCGCGTGCTAATGTCAACACCCGACGGAACGGACACTGTCGACATTGTCGCCACGGACTAAAGCAACACCGGCCGACCGCCAACAGTGAGGCTCGGACCACGCCCGAAGCGCTCGAGCTGCCAAGGATGTCGACTGGCCCACTGACCTACTTAGCTCGACAGCTTCAAGGAAGGCACGGGCGCGGATAATATACCGGTTTTAACTGCGGAAGAACGTTCTGACGTCGGATACTAGGGACATGTGTGGTAAGGGTGTAGTGGAAGCTAGGTGTATTACGAGTTAACAAATCAAAATGACGTTCGCTTTAATAGGCACGGATGTTGCCTATCATTACAGCAACGACGTTTTGTCTAGAGTCGCTCTCTCATTGCAATATTTCAATATATCGATTATAACGGCATTGCATAACGCGTTATATATACACATAAACGGCGCCGTGTCGACCGGCTACAGGTGTCAGTTTACTGGGTTTCTATTTGTAGCGTTTTCTGTTGTGCATCTTTGAGTATCGCTTATTCTATTGAACCGCTTCGTACTGGCACTTCGCCAACCGGGAATTAGTAGAGTAGAAATGTGTGTTCCGCCCAGCCTGCATTCATACATATTTTTTCCAACCCGTGAGTTTGTTACATAACAATCAAGTAGCTATATTCACCGAGAGCGATCCACGCGAACCGGTATAGGCGATGACGTCATTGTGACCAACAAATCCGAAATTAGAATCGGATTTGGTTGAGCGAGGTTCTATATACATACTTCTGTATTAAAGACGAAAGCGTGTGGGTGGCACTATCGCGATACCGTGACGCATTGGTGTCGCATTCGGTGTTACCTTTGGTTGTATTGTGTGGTATGGGATCGCAGTTAGTTGTGCAATCATAAATATGTGCCAGCTGATTTCAAGTGAACCGCATCCTGTTTACGATGTCGCTTTTTACATCAACTGCGATAGTATCAACTGCGCCTATGTTGATGTAATGACTGCCCAAGTGAGTTTCAACCACATTGTTGTAAACAAACTCCTGGACCGTTTCTGAGGCCAAAGTCAAGGTGTACATTCAGTGAGACATAACACATGCATCATTGACTACTGGTCAGCACTCGACAAATTACAGTTAACAATGTGCTAAATGTAAGTTAGTTGTCACATTACTATTTATGTTGTAACCATGCCCAGACAGTATGGTATTAAGTCTATTAACACATATCGATGTAGATATATGATACAACTTGATTAATCATAAAGCACATCCGATTTCATCGGATATTGATTCGCTGGCACCGTATTTACCAAGTGTATAATTTAACATTCGAGTTATTGTTTGCGGATTACCGCTAAAGCAAGTGCAATGGCTTAACTGTAGATTATTCGTGGAGAATAAAAATCCTGTACGAATTATGTATTGATGTGCATGTTTATAAACAGTTGAGTCTATATATATATATATATATATATATATATATATATATATATATATATATATATACATATATATATATATATAGAGTATATGCCATTATACATCAGTTTATAAACCCTACCGCGAAGTCCTTATGCGTGTTCCGTCTGTATAGATATTCCAACCGCCAGAATGCATGCCAGGGTATCCGGCTCGGGCAGCTTACACGTTGCTAGCGTACCCTTCCACTGAATAAAATCAACCATCCCAAATTAGACTGGCCGTTCGACCACAGCTATCTTAAACGCCGAGAGGCAATCAGCCCTGCCACACAGGCAGCAATCAGCGCTGTTGTCCACAGAAGACTCGAAGGAGACGCGTTCACGCATGAGTGAACCAGCGCGTCACCAGAGTGCCCTGGACATGAAGAACAATAGGACCGTAATTAGTTGTCTGTCGCTCAGAGATGACAGATCGCCGAAGGAGCAGGGAAACACTATAAGCTGCCACCGTAGAGTCGCCAGCTCGACTCAGAAGTGACACTTCATAAGTCCGTTCACCAATCGCCAACGAAGGTACTATATCGTTGGTTTACATGTACGCCTTACACATTCCTCTACACCAATGTCTCACTAGTGCACGTAGATATTTTGCTGGATTATTTATAAAACGGCAATGATGAAGTTAGGTAACACAACTTGTGGAAATAACTTATGGAAATAATAGTTTAACATGCGTTATAAGATCATATTTTTTCAACGTGTGACTCCAGTGGGACATCAACATTCCAGTACGAACATTAAGCGGACTGTTACATGATATGCACTGACTTTGAACAAAATGAACTGTTGTAAACACAAATAAGCTTTCAGTTCTGTCACGCCAATATAACGAACTCTTTGAGATACTCTGTAAGTGATCTTTCATAGTATAGACCCCGTTACGAAACTAGAAGATTTACCATATAACAATATTGCACCAACAGAGATTTGTTAAAATAGGCAACATCGAACTTAGAACTACAACGACAGCAATGACTGACATATACACGACAGCAATGACTGACATATACACGACAGCAATGACTGACATATACACGACAGCAATGACTGACATATACACGACAGCAATGACTGACATATACACGACAAAGACACATGATGAACAATCGTGAAGTTGCATTTTACCCGTTCACAACTAACCCATTTATTGTGTCAGTTCTTTAGTACATACCGTTTAAGAACATTCACTTGATTTGTTATTTGTTTAGGTTCTCCCAAAACGTCACCTATCGAAATGTTACCACAAAGCAGGAGGGCGTACAGAACAAGACAACCATGGAAATCTACAAAGCAGCTGTTAACTGAACGTGCGTGTAAAGAGAACACAAGGGACCACTGTTTAGAAAATATATACGCTTTGTGTTCCCACGCTCGCCGTAGCTAGCCCGTTGCAGTAGACTCGTGACTCTTTATAGTATTGACCCCATCCGGTCGAATAACTATGACATATTGTGACCGGGGTGTCAACATGTTAATATCATAGTGTCGTGACTCGTGACCCACCTGTAGTATTTTGACACCCCTGTGTATTCTAACATTAATTTTGACAAATGCCTCTTGTAAACCAGGTTTGCAACTCATCTTGGACAGTTTGCACAGGTCAGGATTGCAAATGCAGCATTTTTGCTCCGCTGTTTAAACAGACATTGCACTAGCCACGTTCGCCTTGTGTAACACTTCAACCACTTATGCTAGGCATATTAGGTGTGAAACAAACAAATCCGGTTAATTGTATCCCACAAAACAATAATTACTAGCAATACGACATCATAATGCTTACTGGAACACACAGGGGTCACGATAGTGTTATAACTGGGGGGTGGGGGGTTAACGCACTATATGGGTCGAGATACTATTGTACACCGGCGCCGCTAGGAAAGGTCACATGGTCCAACTCTGTTTCGATATTTGGAAGGTTTTCGAAGATAAGAGGCGAGTCGTTTATAATGTAGTCGCGAATTCCGAGGCAGCAACCAGAGTCGTTCTCGAAACACGACTCTCTTGGATACGTTACACCAATGTCTGCAGCACAGCATTGACGACGTCCCATGGAAGGCGTTGTTGCAGCAGGCGTTGGTGGATATCTAGAAAACTGGATATTGGTAGGACATACCTAGTTACCTACATCGAATATCCCTGCGGTTGGTGCGGTTTGGCACTTGTCAACACACTGGTGTATTCGCTTCAGGTTCTTGCCGATTACGATGTAGATTGTAGGTAAACAATAGACGGCAATGTCGTGTAGCAGTCGGGCACCGAAGAGATATACAGCTATAGTCATACGTAGGGGAGACCGGGGCTAGTTGTAACAAAAACAACACATTTCAAGATTGCGTACGGGTCCACACATATCTCCCGCAGATAATCAGGGCATAATTAATTGCCCGGCTTATTACATGTTTGTGATATAATGAGTTATATGAGGTGTCCTAAACTGTTACAAGTTACCCCCGTGCGGGGTAACTTGTAACAGTTTAGGGCACATTTCAGGATTGCGGGTGAATTTCTTAACCGGTCGAAACTTTTGTTATGCCAATGGGTCACCACATATCTCCCGCAGATAAATGGTGCATAATTAAATGCCTGGCCTATTACATATTTGTGCAAAATATGTTATATGAGGTGTCCTAAAGTGTTACAAGTTACCCCTGCACGGTAATACCTCTTTGCTTTTAAAAAGGCGTACCTTTATGGCGTGTCGATGGATTCACGTGATATTACACACGACATGTTCAAATCTATTGATGAACACGCTCTCGTCTTGCAGAATAATTTGCATTAGCAGTTTTGTCCGCAAGCCCTCTGTTACAACTTACCCGTGTTACAACTAGACCCGGTCTCCCCTACACCTCTTTAAATGCACCGCCGCCATGAATGACGTTAAAAGAATTGATATTTATGACGTTACTTTATGTCAGAAGAATATTTTGTGTTAATAATAATTATGTTCTTCGATATATACACACACCTTTAGCTCCGTATATTAAATGGACGTACTATTGTATAACACAGAATCCGCTCATTAATGCTGCTAAAAATAATCTCACAAACTATGCACAATAAACATTATTCTAGCATAATGGATCACCAGTTTCTTAAAGAGTGGCACTGTTTCCCATGTGCTATAGAATATAAAAAGATCTGGCAGTTATTTTACCTTTACTTTGAAACTATAATAATGGGTAATTTACTCGGATATGCACAGTGTTCGCGGGACGTCGGGAACCGTCTACGCAACCTCGATAACCACCATAATATGACACGAACCTTCATTATAACTAACACGACTTTCTCCCGACATAGAAGACAGGACTCAAACAGAGACGTGTGTTGTTTATGGTAAAAAAACCACCACGCTTTACATTCTCACGCCCACCACAGCGATTCCAGCGCCTCCAGATGGGGTCACTCGGGTCATTATATAAGCCCGTTGTAATACTTCCACGGTTGACTGAGATAACGGGAGCGTCTACGAGACGCTAGTCCCGACCAAGCGATGCGTATCGGATCGGAAGAGTTCAGAAATCGCGATTCTAATGACAGTGACCCACAATGCATTCTATATCTTGCCTTGGCGATCCTATTTTATACTCTATCGTGCGGCTGTTGTTTACATCCAGAGTTGGAACACTACCAGAGAGCTTGTGCTTCGTCTTGTAAACAGGAGTTTCACGCATGAGTGATTCTCTATGAATCGGCGGCGCTCGCCAGGTTTAACGGGACCTGTTGTCGAGTAAAATAATAAAGTCACCGCAACGTAGTCGAATACTGGATGTGAAGTGAATAAATCATGTTTCGCTAGTTGTCAAGTATATATGTTTGTATCGTTTTAATATCTGGGAACGTAATACAGACGTATTGGGAGTCTCAAAACAGCACATAGCCAATATTTTTTTCGAATACATCTCTCATTATATGAAAATAAACATAATTTTTTTATTAATTAATTTTGATCTCACGAATCCAAACAATACGACGTTATGCAGTGTGGTTTACAATTATATAAATTTATAATCATGGCTTGATTAACTCATCTACTATTGATATACAATACGTCGCTATCATAGGAACGCCTGAAATAATTCGCTTTTTGTCTTCATATTCTAGAATATGGATTATGGTTCTGTTGCTGGTTTTCATTCACCCACAAACCTGCTCCTAAATCATCCGTTGGGCGGCATAGTGGCGCTGATAGCATGTGCACTGCCGGTCTGATTATTGACGATTGAACTGTATCAGTAAACATGTGTGTGGTGTAACATTACAAACGAACTTTCGATTTATTTCGGTATATCTAAATACTAGTTAAACTTTATAATTGTCATGTTTAATTAAGTACATATTCGGAATAT
This sequence comes from Ridgeia piscesae, assembly GCA_025642075.2. NCBI lineage: Eukaryota > Metazoa > Annelida > Polychaeta > Sabellida > Siboglinidae > Ridgeia > Ridgeia piscesae. The sequence goes on from JAODUO010000426.1 coordinate 214,555, forward strand.
GATAGTAATGTTTGTATGACAATTCTAAGGTGAACTTAAACACACATAAGAGTTTATATTAAACAATTATTAGATTATTATATAATTATGTTATTGGGTGTTCTATAATACATATTATTTAAGGCAGTGTCGTTTTCCGCTGATGTAGCTGGGATAATGCATAGTGCTCAATCAGCCAGACCGCTGCAGTCAAGACGTTATTAAAACTCTTAGTGTATAGGAATTAAAATATAGTCGTTACATCTGCAATTAGCTCGCTTCAAAATTCAAACTATTATCCACCTCACATTCTAGATATCTGTTCTCTTGTTTACATTAGTATTTATCCAACCAGTGATATTGCAAAAATATCGCACCGTCATCACGTGACCGTCGTAGCCTTCATAGAAAACACACGGCGGGATAAAAGGCCATAAATTCTCGTGAGAAAAAAAAACACCTTCAGTAAACTGACACTTTTCTTGCATGCGGGCGCGACTGTTTCGGATGAGGAATCACTCGTTTCAGAAAGAGTGAAACGCGCTAAAGGGTTCCGTGGAAAAAGCAGCGTTTCGGTAAAAACAAGTTTCCAAAAGCATACCGGCGAGGAAAGCCGGCCGACGACGTCGTGGCTGGGTGGAACATAAACACACACATTATGCTGCCGTCAAGATGCACTGATTGATTGGCGCCATGAGCGCGCGATGGACGGTGTTATTTATAAGCGTTTAGTATGGTGACGCCGGCGTATTGGCGGGCGGCTTTGCACGCTTCAACGAAAACATGCATTGCCATGGTGTCTGATTTTACTTCCTGATTGTATTGACCGTATTTCGGTATATTTTGTTTGTTGTTGTCCCTGTTTGCATCGTCACTGCATAGCTAGGATGGGCATCGGAACTGGTTGCGCCTGCCCCACTGCTAATAGTGAGTGAGTGTGTGCTTTAATAGTTTGTGAATTGTGTGGATTTTTCCTGAGCCTCATCGGAGTTGGAACCTCAAAGCCGAATCTGCATCACCTTGTTGGAGATCGGTGAAAATCTCCAACAACTTGACCCAGTTTCAGCTCGGAGGTCGGAATACCGATGAGGCTCAGCGAAACATCTACACAGTTACCAAACTATTAGAGCACACACCGTCACCGTTACCATCGGGTCAGGCCCAGTCAGTTCGGACCCCTAACCTGCCCAAACTATGCAGTGACAATGGAAACAGATCCGTGAAAATATCAAAGAGCACGGTCCACCATTTTGCGATGAAATGTCCAATAACAGAGCAGAATGACGTACCGTGCCACTAAATATCTTCAACAGCAACAGCACCTTTGGCTAACATTAGCACATTGACTACATTGTTGCAATGCAGGTATCGTCGTATATTTCCCACAGTTTAATGCCATCGAAAGTTGTGTATTGTGACCCACTCACAATACACAACTGGGCGGGGGATCGCTAATATGATTATGTCAAGGTTGTTGACGAAGTGAGCTTTCGTGGATGACATGTCTCCGTGCAATGTGTATATCTTAAGACGTGTGTTTTGGCTATGGACTTGTATCTTACGTATTCGTCACAAACGTCGTACGAGTCGCAGACGGACTCAAGAAATAGGTCAATTCTAGACACCCCAGTAGTACCCCTGTTACGTCACAACTCTACTACCAAACATTCCGTGTAACGCGTTAAACACACATACTACACACACGCATGCACGCGCGCGCTCACACAATATATATACATATATATATATATATATATATATATATATATATATATACACAATATGCTTTGAAAAGGTATGTATATTCCACACACTTATAGACATTCATAGAAGACATGCAAACTTCTGCTGCCCTACATAGGCCTACTGAGACGAAATTCTTCTGAATTCCAGAATATTGCACGACCCGATCCATTGAGAAACCCCATCCAAAATAGCAATGGCGTCTTCGCTTTGACTGGGCGGTATTTGTAGGGTGGGTCCCACATGGCGGCTCCTTTAGCACAATACTACTTTTTTGTATTTATGAAAGTCTCGCGTTACCCACATGCCTATCTGATCGATCACGTGCCAGATTGTCCTTTTGTGTATCCGTTCGGACATCGGATATTTCTGACGTCACCCAGACCATATTACAGATCGGGCGAGAACACATCGTTGATATCTGGTGAACATCTTTTTCGTACGTTGCGCAATAAAATCCGATCTAAAACCGGGTTGAATGTTAAGAAGGTACCGAACTATATAATCCGTTTGATCGCCGCCAATGTGGGTTTTGTTATATGGCGTAGTGGAGATGTTCCGAGACCAGCTTACTATATCCCCTTGCCGGAATCCGCAGTGGTGAGCAGCGATGATGCTTCTGAACGAACCACGACCAATATATTGCCGTGTGCGTAATAGGTTATACATCCGTCGCGTGTATTTACAAATCGGCGTCAACTTTCCGCCACCTGCCGACCCGGTAGTTCCTGCGGCCGGCCATTCGCAAACACCGCTGACCCATGCTCTGCGCAAGCGGTGACGCAGCGCGGCGCGGCATTCCGTCACTGTCGACACGGATATGTGTACATAAACTGCTCGATTCCGCCACTAATCTGGCGCAACTACACCTACAAACACACGCGCACACACTCACAGGCACTCGGGTCAAATGACAGACAGACGAAACAACGCGATGTCGACGCCCGGTCGCGTCTTAGCGAGCCGGGCGGAGCGAGCTGCTCGCCGCGCAAGTGCTACGAGAATCGCCTACCTTTTACTGGCATCTTGGTCGGCGCAGCGGCGCTCGTAACGACGACGGCACCGTTCGGGTGGGACATGTTCGGCTTCACTAAGCACACGACGGGCAAGCGGCTACAGTTGACGACACACACACACACACACGCGCGCGCGTGATGATCGACCAGCCGTGTCCGTTTGCTGCTAAGACACCGTGTCGACGTTCACTGGTACTGCTACAGCGGC
>JAODUO010000426.1:227500-307500 GCA_025642075.2 Ridgeia piscesae
CGTATCCGCTGCAGTTGTCAAAGTTCCTACTGACTATTTCCAGAGCGACACGCAATACGACAACGCCAACGAAACACACAGACGTTCCACACATTTTCAAATAATTATCACTACCCGAGCGTCATGCCCTAGGCGATCTACTAAATTTAGATCTCCGTGAAAGGTTCCACAACCGGTGAAATGCGGAGACCGGTCTCAATTTTTGGTCTTAGGTTTCTTTTCAGTAGTCAAAAAGAGCTGACATGCTCTTTCGTGCTATTCCTGGCCACATTTGTTGACGGCTTTATTTTTGCCGAAATAAACCGGCATCGTTCTTTTTTGTGTACTCGGTACGACGGAAATCGGTGAGAATCGGTTTCAGCGTTTACCCGAAACCTTAGCTATTGGGAAGACTCTACGGGAAAAAGCGGCGCTTTCAACGTGTAATGTGTGTATCGCCGACATATCTGTTATTATATAATGACAAAGCCACCAACGGAGACCATTACAAATGTACCTGACACTTGACAAATGCGAGTCAGTGCATGTGTGACCGCAGCATGTCGTTAGAATTCACAGAAGTATATTTTACGTAACTTTGGGGGTATACTTGTTAGTTTTAAAAATACCAACACAACTGCGTCGAGTGGGTGTCGCACGACACGTAGGAATGTTTGAATTCAAGACATGCGTGTCAAATTAACGTCTACATCTGATACGTAAATGTATACAAGATATCAAATGCAGGATATAGTAATCATAAGAGGAATCTTATCGTATATATGTTTGTGTGCAATGTGAGCGTTTTGAACATTTAAATTTTATATCGCCTATGTTTATTACTGGCGTGCAAGCTTCACTTACGTGTCAACAAATTGCACAGGTTATGTGAGGCAAAGATTCAAGTGATGGCGTTTGTTGGCGGAAAACGCCATACTTAATGTTTAAATGTAATCATAGGCTAGTAGTTCTATACTATTTAGGCTGTTACCAAGCACACAAATTATATACGGGTTAAGGAGGGAAGAAAGATATTCGAACTAAATAAAGACAAACAGTTTAGTGGGTTCCGTGATCCCAAGATCAAATACGGTATAACAACAATTATATTAGGCTCTATTTAATATATATATATATATATATATATATATATATATATATATATATATATATATATATTTTAGTTTATTTACCTACTTGATTGCTTGTGTAACTTTGATCTTGGGATACGGAACCCACTAAACTGTTTGTCTTTATTTAGTCAATATATATATATATATATATATATATATATATATATATATATATATATATATATATATATATATATATAATATCGTGTTTGCTCAGAGATTGGATGCTTCCTGTACGCAATGTCAAAATAAACTATAGCAAACACAATTGAGATTTTTTTAAGCGTATATAAATGAAGCTGGTATAAATTGTCAACAAAAGAGAAGCATGCCTTTATAAGTAATTTTACTTTTATGCTTCTCCTTTCAAACGTTCACCGATGATATATTTCATTCATTTGTACATTTCAATTGATTAAGTTGTATGAATATACACTTTTAAGAGTTATTATATATATATATATATATATATATATATATTATTGTATATACTAATATTGATGATTATAATAATAATAATAATAATAATAATAATAATAACACTTCTATTGCGCGTATATCCTTAAAAAATTCATTTGGCATAATCATAAACGGGGGGACACACACACACACACACACACACACACACACACACACACACACACACACACACACACACACACACACACACACACACACACACCACACCACACCACACCACACCACACCACACCACACCACACCACACCACACCACACCACACCACACCACACCACACCACACCACACCACACCACACCACACCACACCACACCACACCACACCACACCACAACCCACACCACACCACACCACACCACACCCACACCACACCACACCACACCCCCCCCCCCCCCCACACCACACCACACCACACCACACCACACCACACCACACACACACACACCACACCACACCACACCACACCACACCACACCACCCCACACACCCCACCCCACACCACACCACACACCCCACACACACAACACACACACACACACACACACACACACACACACACACACACACACACACACACACACACACACACACACACACACACACACACACACACACACACACACACCACTTTAGCGACTTATTTTCTCTAAGGCAGACACGGTTTGTACGTTCACGTTTATCTTACCTAGGTAGTACACTGTATTAGAATGACATAACTGGTGTGAATACATGGCAGATAAAAATACAAATTAAGTGACAATCGATAAACATTGATACAAATATTATTTATTACTTGGTATGTTAGTTTCAAATTAATTTCAAATTATTTATAAATATTTTATTGAAACTACTGACATATAGGAGTAACAAAAATATCTAAGTTGCATTACTAGTCGCGATATCTAAGGGTACCTGTCATAGCAAAACATATGTGACAAATGAGTAGTTAATTAAAATTGTTAGCTACTCTACTTTTGGTATGAAGCCAACTACAATGCAGCATTTATGATAACAATAATATAAATAAACAAATTCAAATTGGTGTAGCTTTTTTGTTGTGCGGTTTCAACGAAAATCGAAGGTGACAAAAACGGTTTTGGATAGTGATGTATCATTCAGCTTGGAGATAATAAAGTACCATCTGCCACCATAGATGCGCTTTGCCCTAAGGAGTGCGCCTTGGCCAACACTACTCTACTTTTATACGACGCTAACCAGTACGGCAAATCGCGTGGGAATTCGCAATGAAATAATTTATAAACAGCCGCGAACACCCCGGAGTATACGGAGCCTCGTTAAATAGGAGACTAATAGAAAGTTAGGGAAATACCACCCGTCTGGAACTTCCTCTCAACAGAGTCCTGTCGTAAATAAGTTCGCGCCTATGCCATCGTCACGACATGTCATAATTAGCACGACCCTGACGATTTACGGCAATCTCTCTCGCGACGTTCCGGCGCTGTGACAGCAGATGACGTAACGCGCCTCACTCGAAAGAGACGAGATTTCAACGTAATAATTTAGGGTGTCACGCTGCGTTCTGTCCGCGCATGTTCCAATAATGGATACTTTTGGCAGGACCATTTGTGATGTCAATAGCAACGACGTCGTATTCAAATTAAACAGTCCAATCACGTACAATAATCGTACAAAACTTAGGAAATCTTTGTTTGAAATCGCATTCCTCCCTCCTTACGCATTTCACGGTTGAGTGTCCTGACTATTATTCTTGCTCGTTCCTATTCACGATTTATCTAATTTTAGCGCCTTTGAGAATGGATCCCTGAGAATGTTAGCACTCTAAAAGTGTATTATGAATACTAAATTTGCATAACAGACGATGATGATCGATCTACAAAAAAATTGAATGTTTTGAGTGTACACTTGCTGTAGCTAACTAGGTAGGAACATGTGTGTTTTATGTTCACAGACACGTGTGCCTAAAACTAATTGAGATATATGTTAACTAATCGAGTAGCTGGTTTATCGTATGATCAATGATAATTTCTGATCGAGAGCACGCACAGACGCACACATTCACTCATGCGCGCACACGCGCGCATGCGCACGTGTACACGCATGCACGAATGCGGGCACAAGCTCATCCATGCACGTACAAATAAACAAGTGCACCGTGAGTTCACGCACGTGAAGCATTCCTTTGAATGCGCCTACTTTTCTTTGTAATGCCGGCGGGCACGTTTGAAATATATTGTTCTCGAGACGAAAATAAATCGCTATCAACTGATGAAATCAAGCGGCGTCAAACCTGTCAATCACAGCTGTCAGTATTCGATATAAGAACCCAGATAATGTTCGTAACTATTATGTAGACATAATATCGGACACTTGATTGGGTTATATGCACTCGGGCACACTTTGCACTTTCCCATGGATCACAAGCCCGTTGTCATTAACGAATCATTTACGTAAGGGTGTCTTTTGTATGTGCTACACTCGTCACTATAGGGACATTGTCGTCGTTTTTTGCTTACACGTGATTATTTAGCCATTATAATTCCTAACATAACACCCTTCTATGTGAATATAACAATATTCCCTCAACAGTGTACGCTACAGCTATACCATCTGTTCACTATTATCGTATAATCGTGTTGTACAAGTGCTATCTATTCCACCATCTTGAACCACCCAAAGGTGTTTTAAAGAATCACAATTTCTTAATATAATTGGACCGTTATCTGCTTAATTTGAACATTAGTCCAGGACATATCATGTTTTCATCGCATGCCGAAATGCAAATTCGATATTCAAGGAAAGATAACGGCTACTTTAAAAATACAAAGTTTATTACTGAAATAATTTGGTTAACTAAGACCCACTTGCAATGTCCATATGTTAAATGTAGGCCTATATATAGTATATATTATATGGCATGACTGAAGGGCAAAAAGCAAGTAAACAATATATCTGTAAGAGCGGTTCACAGTTAAAGTAGATTGATGGTGGTATCTGCGTCATACCAGACTTCACACGTCACCGAGGGGTGTTATGGCAAACGAGAGGGTCATAGACCAGAGAGCGACATCTGTCTTTCTTACACTCCTACACTCTTTATCGTGACATTTCTGCCCAAGTCGGTGATTGACGAATACAGCCAGCTAAAGGGGCAAGAAGAGGGAACATAAAATGTGCCCTGTATTAAACTAACTGTACCTTCTTCTAAAAAGTAATTGTCTAAAAACTGGATAGACGTTGACGTTGTTTTTCTCTGGCGTCTGTGTGTGTGTGTGTGTGTGTGTGTGTGTGGTGTGTGTGCGTGCGTGCGTGCGTGCGTGCGTGCGTGTGTGTGTGTGTGTGTGTGTGTGGGGCGTGTGTGCGTGTGTGCGTGCGTGCGTGCGTGCGTGCGTGCGTGCGTGCGGGTGCGTGCGTGCGTGCGTGCGTGCGTGCGTGCGTGCGGGCGGATGTCTATATTGGGTGCCTCTGTCTGTTTGGTGCGTGCATGTGTGTTTGTCTATCGGTGTGTGACGCTCTACTCTGTCCATCGAGATATGTCAACGTTGTACTGACGCTATACCCAAGTATGTCGCTTGCTGTGGTACTACGACGTCAGACCGTTTGTCATGTTGCGTGACGCAACAAGCTCATACGTCAGGTATACCCTGGTCTCCACAATTACCCGACCAGTGTGATTTATGACCCCGTCGATTGAATTGGCGTTTTTGCTTGTTGGTCGTGTCTTTCGATGGAGACAATCGGGCGCTGCTTAAGATAGCAAAATGAGGTATTTATAGAGACATTGTGCATGGTGGAGGCGACAGGAAAAAGCCGGACTACGACGCGGCGACAGGGTGACACGGTAACTCGGTGACAGTGCGGCAAAACAACAGAAGGAAAGTCAGGTAATATATATATATATATATATATATATATATATATATATATATATACATACACACACACACATATATATATATATATATATATATATATATATATATATATATATATTATATATAGAAAGAGATGACGAGACGTGGAAGTCAATTGGCGAAGGCACGGTGCTATGAACGTTTTGAATGCGCCATGTCTTTAAGCGACAGCGGGACTCCGGCAATCACAGAGCTCTGGTGAACGCAGATCAATGGAAGAACCTCCGACATGCTCGAGTCGTATACATTCACCTCAACAATGTGCTATTCTTGTGACAATGACATTTAACCGTGCAGCTGCCCCGAATGCCTCACGTGAAGTTAACAACAGAATATAGCCAACGTCAATGCTCATCAACGTCTTCACATCAACTCTTCCTTCGGTACAAAAGTAACAGTTGGTGTCTGACATATCTCCAACACTAACACTTTTATATATATATATATATATATATATATATATATATATACATATATACACACCATATATAAACCTATATAATCCGAACATCCCACCATAATCCTTAGCGTAAATGAGGCATGAGACGACTATAGCGACTCACTCGCCTTGGGGTTATTTTTGAAATCAGAACAAAGAAATAAAAGTTATCGCAATGCTGCAACAATCCATTATATCATGTTCTGTACATCACGACACACCGGCTCGTAACTGGTGCGTGAAGCTAACATGGAACCACGCGCGTGGTCAGTTTTCACGGCTGTGTTATATAAGAGAATCGGGGCTAATCATACTTGATACACATATGACAACAACAGTGCGGTATTCCAACCGTTCACTCACCGAGCGGCTCCCGCAGCGTGATGTTGTCGTCGTATCTTGTCCAGTTCATTGGCGACATCGACGCAGGCATCTCGCGTGTTCCGGTGCGCCGGCTGCGTCAGTTCCGCTGTCGCTCAAGCGGCCATTCTCGTTCACTGTCGGCGCCCTGCGTAAACGCCCATACGTATCAGACGACATCTACAATGTTTTACTCCCATACCCGCTCCAGCGCGCAGACGTAGAGTTGTGCCCGAGGTAGAGAAGCGGTTTGGTCGTACACGAACATTCCACCGTTGTGTCGAGTATTCAATGTTTGCAGAAGAGATAATTACGTACTTTGTCGGGCGTGTTTCGGCGGTGTTCAGTTACGGAAATGTGTTAGGAGCTTCCCTGTAATTCCCGGCTTTGATATTCTGTGGGCAATCATGCTTTAAGTGCACTGTGTTTGATGTCGTCGTACTTTGTAGGTTAATCACCTGCAGTTTCGAATAAAGCGTACTGCCGTTCAGAGCATCCTTCAATCTACCTAGTAGTTGTTGACACGGGATGTATTGAAATATTTAATTGGTGTCGACGTTCAAATGAACGTTTAATCACCCACTGATGTGTAATTGATTATCATGGACAAATCAGGCAGCATATTTTTAATGAACACACAAGTTAATGATAAGTATACTCGTATAAAAAAGAGAACATTATGTAGGGTAGTTACGTGAATTACTAATCACGCCGACGTTTCGTTAAGAGGTTATTAAATAATATAGACTTTTTCATAAATAGTTGATGTCAGCAGGGATGTGAGTAATGCTCTCTCCCCAACCTCTCTCCCCCATCTCTGTCTCTGTCTCTGTCTCTGTCTCTGTCTCTGTCTCTGTCTCTGTCTCTGTCTCTGTCTCTGTCTCTGTCTCTGTCTCTGTCTCTGTCTCTGTCTCTGTCTCTGTCTCTGTCTCTGTCTATCTGTATGTCTGTTTGTCTGTCTGTTTGTCTCTCTCTCTATATATATATATATATATATATATATATATATATATATATATATATATACTTTATATATATATATATATATATATATATATATATATATATATATATATATTTTTTTTCCTCTCTGTTGTATATATATATATATATATATATATATATATATATATATATATATATATATATATATATGTGTGTGTGTGGTGTGTGTGTGTGTGTGTGTGTGTGTGTGTGTGTGTGTGTGTGTGTGTGTGTGTGTGTGTGTGTGTGTGTGTGTGTCAATAATGTAATTATAATTAATATGACGACAATTAGAATTGTATTGGACGTAACGCACACGAATAAACTACATTTGTAGCGGCAAATACCTTCATAGTTCTTGCTGTTCCTATTTTAGATAGTTATAAACCACCTAATTGACGCTTAATTGGAATGTTTTCGTCACCTACAAGTGCGTTTGGCGGATAAAACCAAAGACAAATACTGGTTCATTAGGTCCATTAGGGACGAAGAAAGACCATTTGTACGGGTTGAGTCTATGAGGCCGTGTAAGCCCATTCAGCCGGTCCGAGCGTCGAAGCGTGGGCAGAAAAACCGAATGATTGCGCCACTGAACATGCCGTCTTCACGCGCCGCTGAACGCCCCGTTATGACGAGGTGCCTGAGTCCACGTGAACACCATGATTGCCGGCAGTAATGATACCAGTACCGCTACTGCTGGTAATGTCAAGCATACGACAGGATCCATAAATATTTACGAACTGATATTCCGTTTATTTGTGTGTGTGTGTGTGTGTGTGTGTGTGTGTGTGTGCGTGCGTGCGTGCGTGCGTGCGTGTGTGTGTGTGTGCGCGCGTGTGTGTGTACGCGTTACTGCGTGTATATGGTGTGTATGTGTTAGCTTAAAGTCAATATATATATATATATATATATATATATATATATATCTATATATATATATACAAACACATTAACTAAAATGCATGATTACATTTGTTTGATTAAACCAATATACAAACAAATGGCTAGTGTTAATCAAACAGTATACTTGTGTTCTCCAGTCCACTTGCTGTTGACCGTCGTCCCGATAGACACCCTTTGTCTGGTTGGGTAAAACACAAGCCCCTTTTTGCATTAGACACTCATCCATCTAGCACGCGTCACTAGGTGACTTTTCTATAGCCTATGCATTACCAACAACAAGGCCTTTAATCAAGATGGATTTCGTTCATTGATATGTCCACTTATGCCAGGCTATTTTGAATTGCTTATGGTAACCTGTGACATATGAAACCGCACATAGTCATTTTCAAATGGTAATATTTCAACGTTCGCACCAACTCATGTCATGTGCTTGACGTGTTTCCAACACTAACGTCTAGTATTATTTATTAAACACATGCGTGAAACTAAAGTTAAGCGCAAGTTCTTATCCAGCGTGTCATCCGGTTCGTTGATCTGTTCACATGTTCGCATCGCAATTCATCCCCGGAACAGGTTTCTTCATTCGAACATCTTCTCGATGTATATGGGGAGTTTCTCACCATGGCTTAATTATTATAATCACGTATCCACATACAGTTCAACGAACCGGCGCAAAATGGAGTAACTGGGATTTTGCAATAGTCAAAAACATCGAAAGGCTGAAATCGAGCTCCATCACGCCTGGTGTTTTAACCACTTCTCAATAGCGCGAAACACAAGGAAGCAACGTCATATAACATGATTGCACCAGATCCCGCTGAGGAATTGTAATATTCACCGATTTGCACGATGCTCGAAACCGGCTGTTACCCCTTCCAGGTAGACGGCATCAACAGCTATCAGTAACATGCTACCACTTCAATGATACTTTACAGAAACCTGGTTCACCGTTTACATTTCTCATACACTACGGTGAATATTACGCGTTTAAGTGGCGAAACATCGAATTTTGCAAAGTCACCAAGATCACTTAACAAAACGGTTAGCGCATGGCCTTGAAAGTTATTTTTCCACTCCTCTTTTGAGGGAACATCACTGTCTCGATCTCATCCAGTCATTTCGCCTTTCTCCGTCTGCCAGATGTCATTGCAGATCGTCCGCGACGCATCTGTCATTTCTCTTTCTTGTCGCCATCTGATAGCTGTGTTGGGACGACGTCGTCGCCAGACCCATTGTTTCACTGCCGCGATGTCGTATCTGCCACCATAGAGCCGTGCTCACACGTACAGATTCGTCATCATCTCAAGAATGGACGATTGATAAAAAGCTTCCAGCATATCACATACGCGTGTATTTTAAGTCAGGTTTGCTTTCTACCAGCGACGTTCACACGAACGTTTTATTCGTTTGATGTGGCCTTCTGTCGCTTTGTTCTCGCCAGTTTGTTTTTCAATTCTTCTATGGGAATTTGTCTGGCGTTTTTTTACGTTGGGATTGCGTGTTAATCTGGTGTATGCAGGAATGTCGCGATTGGAATCATGTCACGTCACGCCAGAGATGATACGGACTTCGCGAAACAAATTTCTGATCACTTCGGTTCACGTTCAATTCGTCCTATTGCAAAATACAGACCTTGTGTAGTCTTAGGAGTCTTCTTCAACAGCGGCCTCATTTCCGTTGCATTAATAGTTGTATCATTAAAATAACCCGTTTGCAACGACCTGGCCGGATTTTTAGGTGTTTTCATCCTACTACCATGTTATGTTTGATGCGGTCTAGGCGCACGTTCGGTCTCGGACATGCTATGATAAAAAGACTTGATATATGTTCAGGAGTGGCCAACGACGACAGGGGACGATAGCACAGACAGACAGAAGATCAGATACAACAGACAGACCAGACAGACAGACAGACAGACAGACAGACAGACAGACAGACAGACAGACAGACAGACAGACAGACAGACAGACAGACAGACAGACAGACAGACAGACAGACAGACAGACAGACAGACAGACAGACAGACAGACAGACAGACAGACAGACAGACAGACAGACAGACAGACAGACAGACAGACAGACAGAAGACAGACAGACAGCAGACAGACAGACAGACAGACAGGACAGACAGACAGACAGACAGACAGACAGACAGACAGACAGACAGACAGACAGACAGACAGACAGACAGACAGACAGACAGACAGACAGACAGACAGACAGACAGACAGACAGACAGACAGACAGACAGACAGACAGACAGACAGACAGACAGACAGACAGAGAGAGAGAGAGAGAGAGAGAGAGAGAGAGAGAGAGAGAGAGAGAGAGTTTTTCTTGAATCATATCCCTAAGCAACTTACTTCTGAAATATGAACGCCTGTTCTTCTATTTTACTTACCTTAGATATAGGTGATCGTGTGTTCGACCATGTAATTCCCCAGGGTGTAACCAACAATAGTAGGACACTCTATGAATAGCCGAAACACTTTACGACGTAAACCGTATTTACCTGTCTACCAATTATATGATACGCCACACACGGTTATAACTTCTACATCGGTGTGCAAACCCGCTTGGATAGAGTGCCGAAAACTGGCGCTAAACTCTCGCCACCTGTAGTAGGATACTGCGGAGCTTTGTAAGATTGCAAACGATTGGAGAAAACTTGTGACGGCGTCGACACCAATCTACGCCCATATCATATGAACTACACCTGGTTTTGACAGCGCACGTAATCATATTTGCGTCATAACGAGCCGAGGACAGTCAGAACAATGGCGTGCGGTAACCGGACACCGCGCGTACACATCGACAACTGGGCGGATTCGCATGACAACCGCTGAAACGCGTTATAAGTAATTATCGCGTTGACGACACCGAAGCTACTAAAACGACGCAGTCGCCTCGTCAATCACGCACGACGTGACAACTTCCGTCAGTGTGTACCTCGAGTCAACATACCGTGGATTTATCTAGTCAAGTGTAACCGGTGTCCGGTTTCTGCGGTCGTTTGTCGGTTGTCCTCGCGTACACGGTCAAGATCGATTGGCGGAGTCTAACAAAACACGATTGTTGATGTTTTCAAATACTCCAACATTATCTCAAAAAGCCAATCATTCGTGTTTTCAAACAATCCAGCGTCATCTTCATCGCATATAATTATAATGACGACTAGTTTTTCGCATGATGCTGACAACTCGATGTTGACTGACTAAGTTGGCGTTGACTGGAAATAGCCACTGATAACATGTATTAATACTAGGAGGACGACGATATCAATGACGACGAAGAAGATCCGATAGCAAAAATATATTAACCGGGTATTTTGTGCAGTAACTGCAGAGAGGCTGAATAGTTTCGAGTCGGAATGGATGTTTGCTAGCGGCTTGGGCGGTCTTAAAAACTGGACGCCGCGCTACACTTGAGCATGCCCATTATAAGACCGGCGTGCATTAGGAGACATGTACTTCCCCTCTTTATTTGTCGCTCGTTAGTTTGCTATTGATACCCTACAGGACCTTTGCGTGGCTTAGCACCCCTCACCCCCATGGCACGAACTCCCCAGAAGATGTTGACGCAAACGGGGGGCGGGCGGGCGGGCGGGGAAGTGGCACCATTATTTATCCTATATAGTATTGATATACGACTGTTCCAGCCTAATTTTTGGTACCTGATTTTAAATATCAAAACAGTCATACATCTAGTGCACATTCCAGGAATGTCGGACGATTTTGGTTGGAGGGGAAACGTAAACCAATTTACATCAAATGGTAAAAATAAAAACATTACGGTGTCCAAAGCCTTGATCACAGTGTTGTTGTAACTAGTCAATGGTATTAAGTTATACCAAGATCAGTTGAATTAGCTATCCCGCGTGAGTTCAGTTGAATTCTGCGCACTTCAAACAAGTTCTATTTAGAGCATTTACTTTAAATCATACGAAAGTGAAGTTTCCACTCCACGCAATGAATGTGTAACAATTGTGTGGGCTTCAAATGATTATCTCAATTTGCAATGAAAACTATCTGGAAAGAGGCCTGGTGTTAAACAAACAGTATGTTGCATTCATTGCTCACACCTCGGTGAGGGGGGGCATTGGGATAGGGATCTTGTGGGGCGATACTCTCTACGCACGTCACGGAACGTACTCCAGTGCTAAAGGTACTCGGCCGCCTGTCGTTCAGTCCAACTCCACCGCCTCGGCGACATACATCAACACTGATATCGGTCAGTGGGCCACCCGCCACGCTGACCAGTGATCCGGACGACTGACCACGCACTGACCGATGGCGGACATTGGCCGGAACGGCTCATAAACCACGAGACTAAACACAGACTTTCCGCTCCCGTTCACAGCCGGGCGGATACGGCCGAGTGACCCGGAGACGCTCGTGGCTGGATCGACACCGTCACGCGCCGCCGAACACGGATACACATGGCTGACTCGTCGGCACCTGGGCGTTGACCGGACGCGACCCAGTGACCAACGGATACACTTGGATGGATCCACTTGTAAATATGTACACAGTTACAGGTGGTTGCGCGCGACTGCACTTTTGCCGCGTTACCTGGATGGCGCCAGACTCGGGCCCGGCGCGTGGCGAGGTGTAAATATACTCAGTTACACACGAGCGACTTTCCATCGTACGAGTGAACGTGCGTGCGTGTGTGTGTTTAGTTACACGCCATTGCCCCCGACGTAAACACGGAGTGCTGGTGGGCCCGTGTAAGGGTGCTGCTGATACAACGACTTCGCCCGGTTATGTTTTGGTTAATTAATTAATTAATTAATTAATTGTAGTTCTACTTCTTATTCGTTGCTCTACGGCGATGATGATCAGGTACAAATTTGTTGAACCACTCGTTGAATTTTATTTGTTTCTAACGTTTTCTATCCATAAACTCTCTTCATCTGTCCTTTAACCCTCCCCCGACCTTCTCATATCTCTTCTCACGCGGCCCTCCCATCTTCTCTGTGACACGCCTCTTTCCTGTGTAACATATACTAATTATAAATAATAATAATAATAATACTTTATATTTGTAAAGCGCCGTATATCCGGAACACACGTCCGCTCAGAGGCGCCTGTATCGCCTATGTTCTCTTTGCTATTTTTTCCTTTGTAATTATTTTCAAAGTGACCTGTCCACCGGATTGTCAATAATTCCCCGGTTTGGCTGCATTGCATTTCTACTTGTTTCCAGAGGTAGTTTTTAACTCTCTTCAGTCTATTCTCTTTGTTCTTATGTGTTTATGTGCTTGTGTCTATTTGATATATATATATATATATATATATATATATATATATATATATATATATATATATATATATATATATAGCTTGTTTGCACATATAAATTGCATTGTTCTTAGTTGTCGATTTTATGTGAATACAACTAGGTTGAGTTGCTAAAACTTGTGTTATAATTATTATTATGCAAGAGCGTGATGCTAAGATTGGTAGTAGATATTCTGAGCCTCTACGGCAATATACCCCTTCATATTGGGGATGTACCGCCGAGCGGGTACAGATACCCGGAGGAGGAGATAAACTATCACGTAGTTACCTGCCCCTTTCTATCCCCGACCTCCGCCAGAGACACGAGACCTTTCAGATGTTTCAGAATGGTCGTAAAAGGACAGCCCACCCCTAACATAAAACGGTTGAAATGGCCGTAAAACCACAACGGTGCGTCGAGATAAAAGACCGTTACGCAGCAACGGACAATTCCTGCGGTCCCATCGACGTAGATTGACCGTCATTGTCTAACGCATCATTTCTGTTCTGATATCAGGTAATGTTCACATACCCTCTGGCATTGATACGCAGTCGCAATGGGACTTTCAAGCCGTATGGTGGCCCCCAATGTGTTTAGGGCGATCGCGTTGTCTAGCCCCAAATAGCTTGGCAAGGGATGCATTTGGATGTCTCTGATGAGCCCGAAGGAGATGAATTATCAGTCAGGTGCTATCGAGGCTTATCATCGACTGTATGAGATTATCAGTACATTCACGTGAAAGCCACACACATTATGTCGACTTGCTCCGAAGAAAGGTATCCTGCAGCTTATGTTGTACGTGGATGTGTGTGTGTGTGTGTGTGTGTGTGTGTGTGTGTGTGTGTGTGTGTGTGTGTGTGTGTGTGTGTGTGTGTGTGTGTTGTGTGTGTGTGTGTGTGTGTGTGTGTGTGTGTGTGTGTGTGTGTGTGTGTGTGTGTGTGTGTGTGTGTGTGTGTGGGGTGTGTGTGTGTGTGTGTGTGTGTGTGTGTGTGTGTGTGTGTGTGTGTGTGTGTGTGTGTGTGTGTGTGTGTGTGTGTGTGTGTGTGTGTGTGTGTGTGTGTGTGTGTGTGTGTGTGTGTGTGTGTGTGTGTGTGACATGTGCACTGAATGCAGGTGGCATTCAAACCGCTAATGACGACGAAGAGTCTAACGGTCGAATTTTGTTCGGAACACATGTTCGACTCTATGTTCTCTGCATACAGGCGACACACAAAACGATGGGACCACGTATTAGGCCTATAGTATTAACAAATACTAATTAACAAATAACAGCTAGGAACACACTGTCTCCCATTAAATTACCTCCTTAGATTTTGCCGTAATCAGGCCGTGCATACTGCTGGTGTAATGGTATCGACATTGGAAGCAGTGTTTCTTTCCCCGAACAGTGCGTTAAGTTGTGGTCTGGTGTGTTTGCATGACGCGTCTAGTGCTGTCGTGTAGTAGGGTGTGTTATAGATTTATCGCTTGTTTCACATACTCGCTAAAAAGATATGCATGCCTGATATGAAATGGGGACAAGAAAGCAGCCAGATGGCTTTATTCGGGTATACATCACGTCCATACAGAAGACCCCAGCCGTTCCATTGTTCTCCTGTTCCATTGTTCTCAGAGAAGTCGAGACGAAGTTCGATTGCACACATCTGTCAGGAAGTTAAGTCTAAGAGCAGTCAAAAGTATAGACACAAGAACAGACAACATCGATCGACAGTCCTCGTAAGCACATATTATCGCAGTGGAATTAGACAGGCTGAACTCACACAGCCTCCTTATGCATGAAACAAGACAGCGGCAGCGGAAAGACTAACGACACACGTTCTTTTGGTTGGAGAAAGTGTTCTGAAGTTTATCCGTTACTATATGACAATAATTTACTTGCTCAGACACGAAACAGTTAGGTGAGAGATATTGTTCATATATTCTCGTCAACATACGCCCGAATTTGGTCTTTAAAAATAGTTTTGCTCGTTAACAGTGATCTTGTAAACACAAAAGTGTTTAACACCGATGCGTGTCGCATCACAAGGACCACTTTCGCTGGTGCGCCACAGAAGTAGTGTCCTCGATGTCTAAGAAAGTGTGTCCTTGAGGTCACATAAATAGCGGGTTCTGCGTATTGTAAAACTCCTTAAAGAGTACGATGGTTTTTGCTTTACGATGAATTATCCTTATGGCCTTATTATCTTAAAGATGCGGTCCAGTATGTTAGACAAAGACAAATTTGTATACATTTAGTTTGATTCGTTCACATATTATTAATTTTAGAGTCTCACTGTATGTATACGTTATGATTTTTATCTCGCTCTATTTTCCTCGGCTTGTTGAACTTTTTGAAGAAAATGGTGTCCAATACACAGCAAATATCTATTACACGGTGATTATTCGTTTTTGTTTATATATTTATTTGAAAGATAACACCAGCAACTTTGTTAGCCTCTTCTCTGTCTTTGTGTTGACAGTTTTAACGAGGAGTTTGTGATAGTTCTTACAGTTTTTAACCGGGTATTTCTGATAAGTTTGACAATTTAGTTCTGGCAGTTTTTAATGAGGTGTTTCTGATAGGTTTGACAATTTTCCAAAGAAGCCTTTGTGGTAGCATTGACAGTTTTTCAACGTCATGTTCATGACAGTCCCTTCCCTAGCGCCCGTGGGGCATAGACTACACGTCTGCTTCGGTTGTCAAACACTTCCCTTGATGATTAGCACGCAACGTGCGTCCTACGCCAAGAAACAATGGTTTCTCTATGACGCTGGCGTGTGAAGGCAGTGCACTATCGGGTTTTGACGAGTGCCGTCTTTAGTTTAGTGTAAATACTAATACGCGCGCTTTTAAGAAAAAGTAAAAAAGTTTTTATGAAATTGGTGTATAATTATGGTCGCCCATGATTTTACTCTGTGTGGTTCAGTCCATCAGAGCACGAGTTGATCCTTAAGAGATTATATGTTGTAATCACACACACATTATTGTTATCCTATATCCAGTTTCGGTGAAACTGGCGTCGATACTGTTCATAGATCTTTAGTTTTCCTTCTTTTCCCACCACTGTTGTTGCACTGCCATCTCCAAAACCCGTCTCCCCTTCCCCACCCCTCTTCGCTCCCATTCCCCTCACCCCTCCGCACCGGTCGTCTATCCCAGTCCTTGCCTTGTCCTCTCTTCCATCGTCTCCACACGTTATACAGCAGTGCCCCTTCCATTTGTTCCACACGTCATACAGCAGTGCCCCTTCCATTTGTTCCACACGTCATACAGCAGTGCCCCTTCCATTTGTTCCACACGTCATACAGCAGTGCCCCTTCCATTTGTTCCACACGTCATACAGCAGTGCCCCTTCCATTTGTTCCACACGTTATACAGCAGTGCCCCTTCCATTTGTTCCACACGTCATACAGCAGTGCCCCTTCCATTTGTTCCACACGTCATACAGCAGTGCCCCTTCCATTTGTTCCACACGTCATACAGCAGTGCCCCTTCCATTTGTTCCACACGTCATACAGCAGTGCCCCTTCCATTTGTTCCACACGTCATACAGCAGTGCCCCTTCCATTTGTTCCACACGTCATACAGCAGTGCCCCTTCCATTTGTTCCACACGTCATACAGCAGTGCCCCTTCCATTTGTTCCACACGTCATACAGCAGTGCCCCTTCCATTTGTTCCACACGTCATACAGCAGTGCCCCTTCCATTTGTTCCACACGTTATACAGCAGTGCCCCTTCCATTTGTTCCACACGTCATACAGCAGTGCCCCTTCCATTTGTTCCACACGTCATACAGCAGTGCCCCTTCCATTTGTTCCACACGTTATACAGCAGTGCCCCTTCCATTTGTTCCACACGTCATACAACAGTGCCCCTTCCATTTGTTCCACACGTTATACAGCAGTGCCCCTTCCATTTGTTCCACACGTCATACAGCAGTGCCCCTTCCATTTGTTCCACGCGTCATACAGCAGTGCCCCTTCCATTTGTTCCACACGTTATACAGCAGTGCCCCTTCCATTTGTTCCACACGTTATACAGCAGTGCCCCTTCCATTTGTTCCACGTGCCGAAGGAGAATGGACCGTTTCATTGAAACAACGAGCTTTTAAGGAAAACTAATCGTTAAACAAAATTTGTTGTTAACTTCAATCAGTCTTTTAAAAACGCAGATATCCTTTGTTGCACTACTAAAGACACTATTTCATTTCCAAGACACACCTATGACAACATATCTTTGGCGCGTCATGATTTTAATTGATTTTAATGTGCAAGATCCGGCTTAACGGCTCTTTTAGTTTACAACGATAGCGAAATTTTAGCCTATGTCCACTTCAATCGTATTCTCGCGGGATTCCTCTTGTCAGTCCGGCACATGTCTTGGTTTGCTTCTCTTTGCTTTTCTTTCGACGCGTCCAGACGATGATTGAGACTAGTCCTCTTGTGAGATGTCAGCAGACATGTATACTGAGGTAGTTCTCTGATCGGGGACATTGGGCAAATATTGCTATAGTCAAAATACTACCAACCGGACTGCTTGCTACGGCACTGGTAGACTTGTACTATTCTATAAATTGCAGATCTAGCTTCGAAATCTGCGTGGTATTCGTGAAAATGCTGCAACACTGGGAGGACAGTGTTTGATTTCATCTGAACATTAAATTAAACAAAGCTAAATAATCGTTAAATAGCGTTCTTGTTCAAAGACTCAGTTGTTTCGGACAACTGAACAAGCGGACATTATGAAGCGCCTAACTTCCTTTAGTGACGTCACATGATCTCCAGCACGCCGCATTCACCTTACGGCAAGAATCAGCGGCGCTGCGTTGCAAACCCGAAGAAACGAAGTCTTGTTAGTTGTTGCATGTGATTCTTCCTACAGATTTATTGCAGCGCGCAGACGCGATGACGTCAGCGTCAACGACAACGCGGCACTTGGAGAGACAGCACAACTCTTTACGACCTCTCGTCACGCGCGCGTCCGCAGCGTCGTCAACTGACGGCGTTGACGAAAGACATGCGCAGGCATCGGGCCATCCGTCAACGACAAGTGTCGACGAACAATGGCGGAAGACGCCGAGGGGTCGCCGTCGACTCGGTTCGCCGGCCGGGCAGAAGCACAGAGAAGTCGTACCCGGTCCGCGCTAATGATGACGTATCGGCGGGGAGCGACTCTGTTAGCGGCAGCCACGTTTTGTCCGGCCGGGTAATTTACGGCGACCGCTGACCGCCTGCGCGCCTCGTTACGAAAGCGAGGAAGTGTTTTTGCGGGAAGGCGAGCGACGCGTCGAATGCCAAGTAGGCCTGCCGACCGCAGGGTTACGTCGGGGTTCATCAATTACGACGAGTTCTTATGCGACTTACTCACAAGCAGACTTCGTTCGTTACGGAGAGGTCACGGGGTTGACCTCGCAGATGTGGGCGAAACGACGGAGGCACCACTCGAGGAAACGATTACAAGCGAAAGGTGTGACGTGTTTATCGTATGTGATTTTTTAAATAAAAAACCGTTGGAAAGAGTTTATTTATAAAATGCACCATCGTGTTGTTAAACCCAGTATATACCTATATCAGTCTAATCGGGTATGTGTCTGGTTAACTTAATGACCTTCTTGCGATGTTTAATTGTCCTGAAGACATAGGGCCTACTTAGACATAAGTAATACATCATTTGCATGTAGGAACATATGCTTGACGCTGTGTTCATGTAACGTTGTTGGGCATTAGTGTAGTGAAACCTATCACACGTAACCGACAAGTTAACGCAAATAATAAATACCACACGAAAATGCATTTTGCTGTATTTACTATGCTGGTGGTCTTTTGTCTATACAATATTCGCAGTTGTATATACATATAACCAATGGGAAGAGCTGCAGGGGGTGTGACGTCATAGATGAAGCAAACATGAATTTTTAAACAGTGACATTTCTCTAATATAAACGATACTTTGAAATATGACATAATTATCGACATTTTGTACACCACACGCCTGGTCTTTGGATAGTGAATTAACATTTGTACAAACTTTGTGCCACAAGTTCGCACAGACGCACGCGCTGGGACAACTTTCACTGGGGTGGAGTGAATGAGGTGGGGGCAGCTACGCGGGTGGTCTCGTAATATATCGCTTTTCTTTTACCATATGTATTTCTTTCTAACGGTTTGTCTATTTTGTCTAAATAAAGATAGTAGTCGATTAGACCCTATTCATAAGTAACGCTATCGTGGCAAATCAGTAGAACAGTTACCCAACACGGTACATTTGAACGATGGTTAACCGCAAGAATAGGCTAATATTCTCTCGGAATGCATATGTTACAGACAAGTCCGTTTATTTTACGACGATTAGTGAATGCAGACCTTATTTGTATTATTATATCACATTTGGTTTTGTTGTAAAGACTATTGTTTCTATGACAACGCCGCGTCGCAAACATTACAATTCCGGTCACGTTTGTGATTACGTAGGAACTGTTTTAACGTTTGTGATTAGGCCTATGTCGGAACTGTTTTAATTAAGCACATTCAGTCAATCCATGGGGAACAATGTGAAATGTAATTAAACATAGGGTTCATCTTGTAAATAGTTTACCGCAATGACAGTATTTCACACAATTCCATTAACTATTTCCCACGATCAGTCTCAGACCGAGGTTACTTTCCCCGCCATTAGTCTTCCGTAGAGCGGTGTGGCTTCCGACAGAGTTGTTTACCTTTATTCTCAACCCCTGTAATTAGTAGTATAATGACCGGTCCCCATAATGTGACACCGGAAAGGTAATTAATCACCCGGATGTGATCACAAGGCTTTACACTCCCTCTTCAGTGAGCGACTTTAAGTATTACTCACAGACAGGTTAATAAAAGAGTGCGTATACTGTTATTAAAATTGTCGAAATAACTGACTGTGACAGTTAAATCGGGTATATTCCTAAGGAAAAGTACAAGCCTAATTCGCTTTGTTATAATACGTAGGGGTGAGTGAACGAAATATATTTAAAAAACAACACATTTTATATCACATATACAGTGCACATGACAATGAATTCAATTGGTTGAAAACAGGGTTTAAAAAAGTGCAATATTCATAATGTTTACCCTTATAATTGCTTAACTAACTTCACAGTACATCTAAACAGACTGTGCAATAACAAAATTGAAAGAGCGACACCGCTGTTCGCGTGCCTCATCATGATTATAATGTTTGATCGAATGAAAATACTAGAACATTAATTAAGGAACATTAATTAATAGTAAACAACTTGAACCCTAATTTAAGTCATCTTATTTACGTAACATTTCCGGCTAAACTCAAAAACATTATTCAATAGTTTATTAATTTGTGAGTGCAAGTGAACGTTTTTGGCGAGCCTCATGAGTGTGTGAGTACAAAGAGAGGTTTTTGTTGAGCCTAAATGTGTTTTTATTTAGAAACTCTGAGGTGTGTAATTTGTTGATTTCCTAAGACCCCCGAGGTGGATGGATACAACTGGAGGTTTTTGAAGATATTCAAGTATTGCAATTGTAAGTTTTTGGTGAGACTCATTGCAAGTGCATAAGTTGGCGAGCATCAGCGCCCAGAATACTGATCATGTTCCGACAAAAATGTATTATACAGCCGAAAACACTTGTGTCATTTTCCCAG
The DNA here is from genome assembly GCA_025642075.2 of Ridgeia piscesae. NCBI lineage: Eukaryota > Metazoa > Annelida > Polychaeta > Sabellida > Siboglinidae > Ridgeia > Ridgeia piscesae. The sequence continues at coordinate 248,582 of JAODUO010000426.1, forward strand.
GGATATTTGACAAGAATAAGATATTCCATCAAAACGAAATAAGATTTTAACTAATACCAAACGAGCTAGAATGTCATGGTATACAAGCCTGGGTTGGGTTAAAGACAATGCTATGGGTGTTGTCAATGGTCTGATACAGTGACTCGTTGAATATCAATATAACATTCAACACGCTGTTCGTGTATGTTTTTGTACGAAACTAAATGTAGCAGTGCTGGAGGCAGGGGTGTGACGTCATGACGAGTGTGACGTCATACGCAACGAGAAAATGCTGTTGCTGTTTCGGCCGGTATCTGACATACCTACAATCGTTGCTTGTATCACACATCAAATTATTTATTTTGCACGAACGTCTTAACCACGATAAAGCTCATGTTCTCAAGAAAGATAGTACACCCACCTCATCCCTGGTGTGATTCTATTGTGGCTCTGCGGTTATTCAATAGGTGTCTTCCCGTTATACCTTAGTCCCGTTGTAGCTACTTCCGAGTATAACTTCTTTTAATTCCCGTTATAGCTACTCGTTAAGTTTGACAGTTGAACTATTCCCGTTCTAGTTACTTATTTACTGTCTACTTCAGGAAGTGAGAGGGAGCATTAATTAGTTCAACATGGATTGCTGGCACAGGTAGAACAGCCTTCACATAACCGACACCGTTGGACGGAGTTTGTTGAAGACGGTCAGGAGAACGAGAGTAAAACCAGAATGATCGAGGTATATTTGTTAAACATGAGCTTGATTGGCAGATACTTGCTCAAACTAGAATGATCAACAGTGTCTGTGAGATTGATCACTTTCAAAGTTAGACTTTTTGATAAACACAAGTCACAGAACTCTGTAATCTGTACATGTAATGTAGAACGTTGTGTTAATAAAACTGTTACGTACACGTGATTCTAATTACATTAAGCTCAGCTCATTTGTACAATATCAAAAGTTACTACAAAGGGACATTTTAATGTTCACGGAACTGCCCTCTCAGAGGATTAGTAAATATAAATATTCCAATAATGCAAAACAATCGTATATGATTGATACCACCCACTCACCCCTCATAAAAGGTGGACAGACCAATACATTTAAAAATAATTACAGGGGGTATTTACAAACAGAGCCATAATACTTTCTATTGCAAAAACCGGCGAGAACACAATACACGTCAGCGACTTGCAACTGGTTTATTATTTCTAAAACTAAACACACGTTCACAGACGTAGCTGAAAAAGTAACAACCAGCGGAATTTATCCACATTTTCTGTTCAATGTGGAATATTAAACTCATCGATAAAACGTTCCTACTGAACCCTTTACCCAGTCACATACATTTTGTGTGGATTATTGGAATTTCTTTTATTTGCACAGCCACTTAGTTTGTCTCGGTAACGGCAAAATACGTAGCTATGAAATGAACGTATAACAGGATGTAGGTACCCTGGACCATTATATAAATGGTCCGTTTTTCTCAATAGAAACTCGCAGTGACAATCGACAATTTAAACTGTGTTATTTCAAGAGGATTGCAACATTTCTGCGTTCGACAGACACTGTGGACAGAAGTCCATCTGCCGCTTTCGCATGAGGGTTTAATTAAGGTCCGCGCCCAGTTGAAAGACGCCTCGGCGATGGGTGTAGCCGCGCGATTGTCCCCCGGCCGACCCACCATCGCCTCCCGTGGCCGGCCAACAAAGAGACCATGCAAAGGTGCTACAAAGATACGAACGGCGACGTCGCTGAATGCCTTTAAAATGAAACTAACGGAACGATAAATTAAAACCGTCGACAAAGCGAGGCGGCGAAGTCAGACAAAGACGCCGCGTGAAGGAATCTCGGGCGTCGCGTCGCCGCGTTGACATACGACGGCGGAGTCCGAGATACGAGGGACGGATAGTGACAGATCGCGTTATCTTGCGTGATTCGCTCAGACCGCTTTTGTGTTCCACTTGAGCGAGACGCTCGATCGGGCATTCAGCACCGCCCGAGTGGGCGCCAGTGGCGGGTGACCGAACACAATGGATGGACAGTTCCGTCGGGCGGAAACTCAATAATGTAGCAGATTTGAGGGCGAGCGTTCCCACAGTCGAGCCGAGCCGTCCCTCGAGAGGCGATCACACGGTCGAGCTAAGTGGTGTGTTTGAGGGGATAGGAGACAATTCTGTTTTGACATTTCTTTTGAACCACGATATGTCGGATGAACCACTAAGCGTTTGACGTTTCTTTTCTGCGATTCTAGATATGTTAGCATTATTGTTTCACCATCGCGCGCCAGAGGGCGCAGCTACAGATTACGTCAGTACAAGGCAGCGATACACTTGGCAGATCAGTAAGCAACATTCGTCTTTTAAGCGCAGCCAATTAAATCGCTCACGAGGAGTATGGTCTGCCTTCGGTCTTGTGATTTGATATTGGGTGACTTCACTGCTCGTGTTACATGCAAAGTTTGGGATGTAGAAGCAACTGTTTGAATACACAAAACCGTTCAGCTGCTCGTATGATTGGGCGGACGGGTCGTTATGCAGGAATTCCCAGAAATTGTTTATCCATCTTTAAACTGGGCGGGTATTTACGCTGTTCTCACTGGTGAGGCAGTCGCGACTGGAGAAATGAATAAACTAGTTCGACTCGGCTAACTTCCTTACATCGCATATGGGATTTGCCAGGGGTAGTTTGCATTGCCTGTGACGTTTACTAATTAGTACTTGGGTATTTCAATAGGCATTCATCACGATGTTACCTATCGCATGTTCCACAATGGAAGGTTTGTGGAACTGCAGAGCTAGAACACCGGACACTCAACCGACAACCCGGGTACGAATTGTGTAGTGCCGTATCGAACCTTGGGCAAGTTGACACAGCTGTAATCGTGCCTGGTTATTGTCGGCGAGACGTATTCTTCGCAGATTAAACGCAGCGTGGCTGACTGCTTCCCGAGAAGTCAAGACGTTCGATTGTATAATATACCAGAGAGTAAAACGTAAAGTGCTAATGGTTGGATACTGCGGAATGTAAGAACTTACCTTAACTTTGGAGCCGTCTTAGACACTAGCTGTACACTAGCCGGCCAACGTAAGAGACATGTTGAACACCCTTGATGAATACGACTGCAAAACGACCCAAAAGACTGAAAGTACTTTTTGTCGTGGCTGTTCCTTGACCAAAGGTGCTCTTATGTATATACATGTATATCACGTGCAGAAAGACTGCTCCGGCGTTGGATAATATCCAGAAAATCGTGTTTTAAGTGGGGTGTTTGAATACGCCTGGTATTTTTGGTACTTCTCAGCCATTTGTGAAGTTTGTTTCTTTTCTTCTCTGTCGTCGGCCACAAATGGTATCGATCAATGACGGTCTTCTACCGTGTCAACAGCAACTATTTACCCTACTCGTAATTTCAACAAAACCTTTGATAGTCATAAAACTGCGCATTGAATTAGTTAATAGTGGCTACTGGCTACTCGAAATAACAAGTGGCGCCTCTGGCGGATAACATAATACCACATTTGTTGACATGATATTAGAGGAATATTGCAGCTTACTCGAAATAACACGTGCAAGTAATTACAGTTAAACAATCCAACGAATATTATATTTACATCGTGCCGACATTAATACTCTTGACATATAACAGACATCTTAACTGAAACAAATTGATCGATTGATTGATGTTAAAAGATTACTTTGAATGCAATAGATGAAAATCGAAAAGCTTCTAAAACATTACAAAAATACACAAAAACACATTAGAATAATTTCATAATAGTCAATATTTATAAGACAATATTTACAGGCTGTTTTGCAATATATGCGGGTATGTTGAAGAAGAAAGACGTGGACTTTGTGAGGAGACACTGCGCGGAGTGTATGAATGAACATGGAAGGAAATTAAATATACAGCTCAAGTGAAAAGTGGACACGGATATGAGCGCATCCACGTGCCCTAAGATCTTTAGTATTTGTCCCTTTTCGTAGACGTTTCCTGCTGTGTGCTCCATAGAAGTATGTAAAATGTGAAGTAAAATGGCGAACAAAATGAACACTACCACCGTCTTCCGATGTCTTTTATATCAGCCGATAACAAGTGCGGTATAGCAGTCTATTTATGGGTTGAGATAAACGGCACTGACTCTGAAGAATTCGAGAATCAAGAAGATAGAATTACGATAACGAAATAGGGAGAAGATATTTGAATTTTCTGCAGACAAAACAACAAGCATAGTAATGGAAAGAAGGTGGTTCACGAACAGGAAGCTCACAACGACAACAGAATGACAGCATTAGCTGGTTCACGGAAAGGGCAAATACAAAAGGCCACACGAATGGACGAGTTTGACAGAAGACGGAAAAAAGACTGCAGGAATAAGTGAACAAAGTAGAGCGGACGGCCGCGTGAGGTGAACCCAGCCCACCCCCGTAAGGGGAAGAAGTGTGAGATGTGATCATGTGATGATGGTTTAACATACGTGCGTGCGTGCGCATATTTTATATCGCATAGTAGAATAACGGGTCCTGGATTCTATAGAAGCAGCCCTAAAACAGCGCAACTATTCAGGGCTATTTAATTGTTATTCATGTGTAAATTTACATTTTTAATACATTGATTTTTTTCTCAGAAATTCACGATTTCCGCGATTGGACACGACTAACAACATACACATACCATGTATACACAAACAAGGCGCACACGGACAGTGATAAATCTTGCTGGCAACAGTAACGGGCAGTGTCATCACGGATGGTCCAAAGTTATCGACAATACGACAATTGTCGTCCTAGGCGAATGCATTCCTGACGTCTTGGGCGTGACATCCATAGACGTGTTGACCACCCTCAGTATGCATTCTATAAATATGTAATAACTTCGTATTCGGCGCCGAATTTGCATGACAATACGACGTCACATACCACTGACGTATGCTACAAATCACCTTTCAACATCTGGGGTAACTGTTTGTCGAGAGGTCTGGTTTATGTCGAAATAGTTCGCTCGAACAACGGAACGTAACAGCTGTAGGTCGCAAGTTCACGTTCTGTAAGTCTTCACAACTTTAATGATTTATTGTAAGGTCTTCACCTCTGAACGTCTTCATTTCCGCATGCTCGTCTCTTAACATAACGCAGACATAACTTCTATTCAGGTTTTAATTTACGGTACGAGAACTATAAAATATTTAACCAACCTATTCGATGATACATGACAACTGTTTCGGTTGAAGTTTGTTGAAGTCACGCGATACGAGACAGGACTGCATTGTATTATATTATTTTAACGGACATTCTTCCCGTGGTTACAACGTGAACCACAAAGGCAACAGCGCTGACAGAAAAAACAACTTTCTTACGAGGTTATAATTTTTTTATTTGGCGACAAAACATTATAAAAAAGGTAACATGCGCGAATCGATTACACATACCGGACGCCAGGAAACAACTAAACTGGGGAAACGGAAAGGTGTGTCTGACAAATGCAGAGGACGATTAACGGAATGCCTGCCTACGAAGAGCAATAGAAATACATATAAAAAATCAATAACGAAAGCAACGCAACAGTATACTTATTAGTGTGTGTGTGTGTGTGTGTGTGTGTGTGTGTGTGTGTGTGTGTGTGTGTGTGTGTGTGTGTGGTGTGTGTGTGTGTGTGTTGTTGTGTGTGTGTGTGTGTGTGTGTGTGTGTGTGTGTGCGTGCGAATAATTTAAGAAATTCAAATGCGCAGAATGTTTAACAAGAGTTCGTACTTATATAAAAGCATCGACAGAATTGCAAATGTTGTTGGTAGGGTACTCTATGTTTTGTTTAGTACATATTGATGGTGAAGTTTGGCAGCAGTAGGTGGCCGCTTTAATGTCTCTCGGTGTACCGGCCAAAACTGCAAAGTACCCGTTGTGATACACAATACACAAGCGCATACACTGATACTCTTTATCGTTTTGATTCCATCCTTGTGAGTAAAACTAAAAAGTTCTGAAAATGATTTAAACAAACTGAACACAAAAGAAACAAACGCGTTGTAATTGAAAACAGGACTCTGAAGATTCCATAATTTATTTTAGGTTACGATGAACGAAAAACTAAAACGCGGGATAATCTTACAGTATTAGTTGGAAGCTGAAATATAACAACATTGGGCTGCATTTGTCGACATGGTGTGTGTGTGTGTGTGTGCGTGTGTGTGCGTGCGTGTGCGTGCGTGTGTTTGTGTGACTCTGTGTGTGTGTGACAATAATAAAACTGCCTTTCTAACATATATGTTTACTGTTTAATGTCTACTGGCATCAAGAGTGCATTTTGTCAATACATAACGCAACGATAAAAACCTGTGCGCAGTCCAACGTAAGAAATCGGATTTGCAATGGACGGTTAAATAATAGCGCAAAGAGAAAACATTACAAAACAAAGTATTCATTCCACATAACATAATTTTCGTCCGGAAAATAAGTCATTTTCAAATTAGACCTATATTTCATTTCAAAATAAATTCTGTTCCTGGCAACTTAGTTATTACACCGAAAGCAGCGACCCCTGGTGAATGAAATGGTACTAAATTTGTTAATAAATTTGCGCCAATCCGTAGTCGACCGTTCTCATTTTTAGCTGAACATTACCTTCCTTCTTGATATGTACATCAAGCTTTTGTGCTTTTCCTTATGACCATTTTCTTGTATGATGCTTTCGAAGACTAAACTGTCAGGCCTGTTCCAGTTTTACCTTGTATCTCAAAATCGACACAGCTGCAATTTTTAATCTATATCCCCCAATTAGTGCGGTCCTTTTCCTAACGATCTTCAGTCAAACATTTTGCCACACTCCTGCTTCTGGTCTTGCGACAATTGCCTGTTCACCAAGCAGCCTATTGTCTTCATGGTATATGTTAAACATCAAACATTTATGATCATGTGTTTCCATTTTCCACTCTTACTATACAATACTCTATATAATATTAATAATAAAATAGCCCATACGTTTCGCTCATGATCCAGGGAAAGTAGCGGCATCTACCCAAATGCGCGCTAGCAACACTGGTTTGGACAGCGTGGTCAACGTTGGCCTGCGTCTCTTATTTGGCTTAGTTTCCATATAGTAGTAGTTTGTCTGAATTGGTGTACGCTCAAACGCATATCCTTCGAGTGAAACTTTTCGCAAATGGCATCCTCAATCACACAATAGAAATATATGTTAGTTGTTGATTATATTTCTATTTAGCTAATGAATGGAGTAATGATCAATTTCAGCTACGCTGATATAATGATCTATTCAATCAATCACCCGTGGGAGCATTTTCAGACTATTACAGTGAGCAAAACACACCTCATAACCCATATGTATACATTTGGTATCTATACATCCCAATGTGTAAATCAAAGCAATATGATAGGTTTGATGGTCTTAATTATAAATCTATGCATATGAAAAGATGACGACACATTATTGTAAGCTTACAGTAAGTAAATGTCAGTGGTCACTGTTCGCCACCCGAGTCTATCTCCACCGGAGCTCCTCAGTGGTGTATGCTGTCGTCATTCTTGTATACCATGTACACTAATTCCTGCAAAAGTACTTACTCAAGCAAGCCCTGCTTAAGATATTTAACACGATTTAAGAAGATTGCCACCTAGAGAATCAACTCTAGATGGCAGGTGGACAAGGAAGCCCTATGGCTTATCGAGAGTCCAGCCTATCTATGCAAATGTACCCTTCCCTTCTTAGGTATATGTCGATTTTATTTTAAAATATATTAACACTACTAGCACCTACACAATCAGCTGATAATATGTTCCATTCATGTACTAATTTTCATACCCATTTAATATTTTAGACACTTCTATCTGGTCTCCTCTCAATTTCTAGTTTCTTTTAGACGCATTTCATAACTAATATTCCTGAGTTTTGTATCATTTTGGTTGCTCTCCTTTGTACTCTTTATAGCATATCAATATCCTTCTTGCAATATGGATTCCATGCTTGTATACAATATTTAAAATAAGGCCTAACTATTGTTTGATACAACGGTATTATTAGTTCTTTTTTACAATATATTTCGCCTAATTAATTCAAGAATTTGGTTTCCCTTCGCTGCTGCAATTCCACACTGCTCTGATACCTTCATATCAGCACTAATAGTTAAACCTAAGTCCTTTTTCTTTACGGAAGATTTTAGTACAGTACCACCCATTGTATATTGTGCGTCTTCATTCCTATTTCCTGTGTGGAGGCACTTACACTTCCAAAAATTAAACAGCATTTGCCACTTCTCAGACCATTCGGCCATCTTATTCAGACCATCTTGTAATTGCTGTCTATCTGCATCACTTGTATTTTTTCGAAACACTTTTGTATCGTTCGCAAACTTCAACACATTGCTTGTTATATCATCTTCATTGATATATATATATATATATATATATATATATATAAATATAAAGAATAAAATATGTCCCAATGCTGATCCCTGCGGTACTCCACTACTCTTTCTCTTCTATCATTCTATCAATAAGCCATTTTTCTATCCAGATAATCATACGGTATGATTCATACCATTTCCTATGCCATGGGCCTAGTTTAAGTAGTAATCTTTGATGTGGCACTTTGTCAAAGGCTTTTTTTAATCCAAATATATTATATCTACTGGTGACATCTTCCAAAAAATATCACATATTTGTTAAGCCTGAATATGCAGACGACACTGTTCTTGTCGTCTGCTATCTAACGACGAAACAGTCTACAGAAGTGACGTAGACCACTTTGTGCCATGGTATGTGGCCATCTACTCTGAGTTGAATGTTATCAAAACAAAGGAAATTATAATGCACTTCCGATTAGGTGTACACCATCCCAACCCTGTCAACATCAATGGGCGAGATACACAAATTGTGCATTCTTGTAAATATCCGGATACAACAATCAAATTAAGTTAGGGTGATAACTCGATGAATTTATATATGAATGGCCAGCAAAGATTGTACTTCTAGAGAAAACTCAAAGCCATGCACATAAACAAAAGCATTTTTATGGTTTTCCATGATTCATTTGTAAAAATGTCTGACTTTCGGTTTTATTTGCTGGTGGGGAAACTTCTCAGTCAAAACAGAGAGAAATTAGACAAGAATTACTTTTTTTGCAAGATCGCTGGATGCTGTTCGCCCGATACCAATCTGGAGCAATTATTACAAGTCAAGTACACTGCAAATGACAACACAAATCTTATATGACCCCACCCACTTCTTACACGACCAGTACGAGTTTCTTCCCTCTGGAAGGAGGTACAGAATGTCAAGTGTAAGAACCCAGCGAGCCCTTAAATCATTCATCCCATCCTCCGTAAAGTGTATGAACCAGTCACAGAAAATCAATCGTTGACCAACTTATCACAGTCCCTATCACGCACGCACGCATGCATGCACGTACGCGCACACAAACATTTCATAATATTGCCATACTGTCTTATCATATTTATTTATCTATCTTATAATATTATCATATTGTTTTAGCACATTTATTCCAATATTTGATCATTTTATTAATTTTTGCTTCTGGAATGGCCGTACACAATTTAATTTTATTGATATACCACTCTTTACATACTTTGTTTTATTGTGAACAATAAAATGTGATTTAAACATAATATTTTATGCACTCTCATCAGTGCAAATTGTATCCTATGGATACTAAAATTAGTATTATTATTTCTTAAAAATAGACCTACTTCCCGCCAAAACAATTAAGCTTACTATGGACTTGGAACTTAGAATGCTCAGATTTTGGATTCTTGCCTATCAATATCAGGATTGTACATAAGTGAAACATTTACCTACTCTAAGCGAGAAGACTTATCGAGATTTATCCCTCATGTATTTGAGTCAATATTTTTTGAATTACAAGCTGCAAAGCGTAAACCAATAATTGTGGGTGTAATATATCGTCCAAATTCTCATCCACGTGCCGATCTTGATTTTTTTTACAAGGACAGTATTATATATTCAGGACAAAATATCAAGTGAAAATAAAATTGCCTATCTGATGGGTGATTTTAATATAAATTTACTAAATGTTGCAACCCACCAAAAAACTAATGATTTTATAGACAATGTAATAGCACAAGGATTTATTCCTTACATAACAAAGCCAACAAGAACAACTTCTACAACAGTAACTCTTATAGACCATTTGTATTCCAATCATACTCACACAGAGTATGACTCCGGGATTATTATTACAGATATGACGGACCACTTTGGAATATTCCATTTAATATATGGTACACCTACTGTGCATAATATAAAATATAAACAAACACGTCAGCTGAACGAGTATAACATTTAAAATTTTAACAATCTATTAGCAAAAGCAGATTACACTTCTGTGTTATCTGCTATTGATCCAAATGAAGCATATAATAATTTTATGCAAATATATAAATCATTATTTTGCCCAGTCAAAACTACCAAAAAAAAAAAAAAAATACAACAGTAGAATATCTATTAGTACTTGTGTGTTGTTTTAGTCATGGAACATGTAAAGCGCTTATGAGGAGTTTAGGCTGAAAACGGCGCTACATAAATTTTCATATTATTACATATAACTGTATCTATTGTATCGTTGACGTTCATAGACACAAGAAATCACCAACCTTTGCTGCATCAAGCGAATAGAAAACTATTATCATTTGGAACGAGTCACCATATTCTGCATGGCATATCGGTGACAGAAACAAACCCGTCCGCCTGGTGGGGTTCATGTATTTAATGTATGAAGGTAACAATCGACTTAAGTCATGCAGCGGTTCTTAAAGCGAAGGTGCCAGCTCCTAGGTTTAATTTCTAATTTAATACTACGTTCTTATGACTAGTACATGCATTTTGAAGATTTACTGCGTGCCAAATTGTGTTTAGTTACATTTTAAGCTCGGAACAATGTTCGCAATTTGAAACATTCCACCTGCAACACGTTCAAATGGTAAACAAAACATCTAGTTTCAAAACAAAATTGATTGGCAATAATGCGAGCATAGTTAATCGCAATACCCTTTGATATTTAACTTTCCTACGTTGTGGCCAGCAGACATCCCGTTACAAATTACTGCGCGGCAATTCTGGGAAGAGGAGGTAGCACCCTCCCTTTAACCACTGGGTCGCTACCCACAATTAGGTCGCCAAACCAATTTGAGTTATCGCCAAGAGTCTCCTGCGACAGTCCGATTTTTCTTTTCGTTCCGCATGTCTAACGTACCTAATGTATGTGAATAAGACAACTGATACAATTTGAATGAATGTTGTATAAATTTGTATAGAACATTGTGATGACAAAATAAATGTAATACGCCATTACAAATTTCACTTCACAATGTTTTAAAATAGTACGTGATATCCGTTTCTTTTATAAAACATGTTTTATGTTGCTATGCATTTATATGACTGACCATTGTCATTGTATCTGTTTGGCAAGTTTTATCTGCCAACTATTCTTTGTTTGATATAACCTTATACTCAGGTTTACCATTGGCGAAGTATTCCACCCAGGATCCATCGTAGAGGGGAACGGTTTGCTTCCCGCAGGTGTAGCAGGCCAGGATGAGAAAACAGGCAGACAAACCTATATGAAAGCAAACAGTGGAACACAATGAGACAGTTAATGTTACATTCTGACACCCCAATTTGACCGGAACTGAGATTTCATTAGAATCTAACACTCTGAGGAAATGTTGTGCAGATCTAAACCACTGATACCACTGTTATTGTTGGGTGTACAGTATAGCCACATTTGATTAAAAAAACCTCAAATTTCCTTTGGTTCCCCTTTACACGTTCGCAAAAATGCTCTTCATTTGGTTTGACGCTACAAAATGTTTAATAAATATTTTTACGGAGTTGTTATTCTCACCTGTTCCGCACATTGCAACAATTGGCTTGCCTATGTCGATTCCAGCGTCCTTGAAGATTTTTCGCACGTTGTCTGCCACGAGCATTGTCTTATTGACAGGATCCAGCAGGCTGACGAATGGAATGTTCACGGCATCGACGATATGTCCTGATTTCACATCTAAAAGCACAGCAAACTTCCCATTATTACATTGAAACTATGAAAATTAATATGGTCTCGATGTTGGTTGATTGACTGCATATTTGTTATTTTATATAGCACAGCTGATATGTATATGAGATGTGCTTTTTAGAATAAAACCATGCAATTTGGCATATACAAACAACAATATCAGGATATAAGGCCATATAAATGATCTTCGAAACCCTATTTTTCTAGATCTTAATAATTGAGCGACGTAGAACAATAATCGGCGTCAGAAATGACTAATATATTACGTTTGATCTTCTCCGACATTCACATCCGCCTTTCAGGCAAATTTTACTCATATAACCTAAACCACCCACGATGGTGATTTTATGGAATCTTAATACACTGTCTAGTTCGTTTCGTCTAGTTCGTATCGCCATCGTCTCGCCCGTCTTTCTCAAGATCGTTTCTCTTAGCTGAGGCATTCGCCCAAACACGAGATATTATAGCTGCACAACGATGATGATGATGATAGCGATGATGATGATGATAGCGATGATGATAATGCAGTCTAATGACCTAGCAAAAACATGTAACCTGTAATTTTGCTGATTCTTTGTATGTTGAAGTATAATTATATAGCAAGAATCTAAAGAAGTTTTATCGTGCTCGATTGAATATTTCAAGAATTATGAATTTTAAAAACATTTCTTATGCTGCATTAATGCTGAAATATAGGCAGTAAGTAGTCATAATGCTCTCTCTGTCAGTATGCAAACGGCGGCTATATATAGTTTTGTTATCACCTTTGCTATCCACTTATTTATATATTTTAAGGGGACGATACACGTACGAGTGCCTCGTACGAGTCTGTCGTACGAAGCACTCGCAACGATTGCATGACACACGTAGACGTAGCGTAACAATCGGGTCGGGAGAGTTGCGTGACGTCATAAGGTGAAGGCCATTTGTACGTTTACGACAATGGCAGACAGTTGCAGCAGCAGCAGTGGGGAAGAACATGTAATTTTACTTGTCTAGATGGACGCACAACAGTTTCAGTTTCTATTAGACGCTGTTTCTCATCCACAGGACACAGTCATGGCAATACGCGACGCAATATCACCTGCTGAATGCCTTGCTGTAACTCTTCACTTCAATTTTTATTGATAGGTTTATTACTATAACATTATGATTATGTGCACATCATGCTAACGATTAATATTTCAATGATTTGTTTGCTTTAGTTTAAATGGTTGGCTCGTCTTCATCTATTACCATTAATTGTATACGCATTTACTGGATTTGTGCAATCTCAACCATCCGCAGATTGCGCAGGAAAGGCATGTTTGTATTTATTGACAAGTAGCCTGGACCTGGTGACCTGGTACACATTTCTAAACTTCAAGTATAGCATGGTTTTGTTGTCATATAATGCCTATCTATCAAGGTATGTTATGCAGAAATGGACATGGAATGTAGTTAGAACAAATAGGAGGTAATTAGTGTAGACATTAATTCTAATTAACGTGTTTAATATGTCATTTTTAGCCACTAAAATATTTATATGAAATATCAGATATATCACCAGGTCTATATCAAAATGTCATTTTTCGTAAATGCATTACTTATTATCCACAATAGAAGCCACACACTTGGTAACAATCAAACCTAAAGTCCACAAACAACCAGGTCATGGGGCATTTAGTCACATAATATAATATCCTATATAATATAATTACCTCAATAATGTTAATATTGTTGATACTACATACCCATACATTCATTATATGTTAAAGTTATAATCAGCAAAAAAAACTTTCGGAACAGTTATTATAAAAGAGAAACAAAACACAAAGGTGACAACCATTCCTTGTCTCCTCTACACCAATATTCGGGCATTGTAACAAAGCAGGGCTCGGGCTTTACCATGCTATCTGGCAATAAACAAATTGTTTGATAAACAATAAGGTTTGCATGGCTTTATCGTGTCCTACATGCGACAGTTGTTACATGCAGATGCAAGTTCTCAGGTATATGTCAACAGTTAACAAAAAAAAATAGAACCATAAAGAACTGGAACGGGCTACCCGAAAATACGCTGACCACTATTACATAAAGACTGGGCAAACATATATATTCAATGAAGCGCTTCGGAACATGACCCAGCTCCACCCACACCGGCATTACGGCCTTCGGGTGTTTACCAATTAAAACTTAGACATAAACAAGCACCATCATCATCATCATCATCATCATCATCATCATCATCATCATGCTGTCGGGCGCGATGCGACAAAGACTGCTTCCATTCACTTGACTTTTGCTCTCCATTTATTTCTCTGCTGTGAGAGTGATGTCCATGAGTCGGTCTTCAGGTTTCTCTTGATGGTATCCTGGAACCAGAAGACAGTTGAGAGTAGAGAACCTGTTTTGGTAGTCTGTCTGTTGACATCCTCGTGGATTTATAACCGATTCCGAGACTTCCCCTCCAAATGTGACATTCGCCATCATTCCGGTATGTAGACCCTCGATCATAGTTGTGAACTTCTCTGGGCAGCCATACTTCCTCAGTAGCTGTCATAGCCCGGTCCTCCCAACTGTATCGAACGCCTTACTGAAGTCGACAAATACCATGTACAGTGGTCGGTCCTGGTCGATGCACTTTTCTTGTAGCTGTCCGAGACAAAATATCATATGCACGGTGCTCCGGTTTCCTCTAAAGCCACTTGTGTCTCCGGAACTACCTCTGGTGTTATGTGGGTAAATAGTCTGTTGAGGAGGATCCTGGGGAAGATCGTGCCTGCTATGGAAAGAAGAGAGATTCCTCTATAGTTCCCACAGTCTGTTCGATCACCTTTCTTGTAGATGGTTACAATGCTGGCATCCTTCCATGCTTGTGGAACAGAACCCACCTCCCAGGCATTGGTGATTAGTTGGTGCAGTCTGCGGAACAGATTGTCTCCTCCGTGCTACCTACTTCAACAGGAATTCCATCTCCCCCAAGTGCTTTGCCATCTTCCAGGCCGGCGATATATAACAAGTGTCCTGCATATCTGGGCCCAGTTTCATGGAGCGTACTTAAGACGTCGTAGCGGGCGATAACCCGTCGAAAGCCTAAAACGTTGTAAAGTTACGCTAGTTGTGTTTCACGAGTCTGCTCCATGGTTGCACTTAGCTGCACCATGTATTTAGTAGGCGTAACTTTACGCTAGTTGAAATATTTACGGTATGCTCTCGAAGTTGAAATATGTACGATATGCTCCCGACACGCCCACTCTCAACACAATTATTTAAAGGAAAATGTTGTTCAGAGACAGCACAAATTCAGCGACATAACAAGGTCAATTCTATGTCGATTTAGTGGCGCGAATGCTAAATTGGTCTCATGAAACCGGCCGTAAGCTGCAATGTCAATGACTATTCGTTGTTAGCTGCGACCAGTAGACCGCATAATTGCGCGTAAAGTTACGCGGCTTTATGAAACTGGGCCCAGTACTGTGTTCTGACCCATATGCCAAAAACTGGGTGAAATTATGAACTTTTTGTCCATGTTCACCTTTGAAGAAAAACGTGTTTGCTTATATTCATAAGTCAAAATCTACGTTGCAAACCATGTCCTATGTCAATCTGATTATCCATTTAGTCATGGTCAAATCATGTCATCAACATTTGGTGTGACGATAACTACAACTTTCCAGATCACGTTTTTCTCTCGTATGCAACCTATATGTTGGTATTATTTTAAATTTATAATAAATGTCTCTGTCTCTTTGTTCCCAATTAAAACAAATATTAATTCGGAATAACATTGTGCAAAACTAGCTTGATTTTGACCTAACATTGCAAAAATTAAAACATAAATCTTGAAGTATTCAATTGCGCACGAAAACACGTATACCGATTCTTGTTATAAATGTATGCTTCAACATAAAAAATCAGCGAAATCGGAGGTTACATGTGTTTTGCTAGGTCAGGTCAAAGGTCAACAAAATATGTATTAGTACATAGGTTATTGTCTAAATAGATAGATAATTCTAAAAGCTTTAAAATGACACCAACATAACATCAGGTATCAAGTTCGGATCAGTTTGATGACCTCTATCTCTGGACGTGAAGGTCAGATTGACCTAAAGGTTTGTGGGAAGCATATACTCGTGATCATAAACCAACACACCAAATGGTATTAAAATTGAAGACGGTCGCGTAAAATCCTGATTTGTTTGACATGGAATGCCCCTACATTTTCATACCTCATCGAGCATCCAACATTATAATGGAGGATATGGAGGATACTTTGTAAAACAAATGCTGAGCCTGAGTCTGACTGTGATTATTCTAGATAACTGAGACTGAGTCGAGACTGAGTACGTTTACGAGGTTTACGACACTACTCCGTCATTAGTCTGGATCGTGACCTCTCGACTCTGATACAGGTAGCAAAAGAGCAGGTATTAGTACTTCATTGATTGCCAGGCCTCAAATAAGTAATTATGATATTGACTTCGGCATCTCAATCCGACTGATGTGCTCACTCGACAACGGCAATTGCTTCGTCGACGGATTCAGGGAGAGCTACAAGAGACTAATCAACCGTAGATCATAAGCCCACGTAAGTCTCGCGCTCGAAAACGAGGTTGACACAGAAAGTCCATTTTTTCCATGTTAAACTTAAAAGATACGACTTTGTTTTGTTTTTGGTTGTAATAATCGTGTCCCCAAATAACTCCAAATAGCTATATTATTTTCCGAAGGGTAATTACAAATAGAAGCAGTGTGGCACTTTGCCAGTAAGAATGATCACGGAAATCAGGCATTTTAATCGATTATTACGGTGGTTGCCATGGTATCGGCGGCTAGTACTTGTGTTTAGGCAGCGGTCGTGGCAAGTAATGATGAATGCCATCTTTCGCGCAGTACAACCTGTTTTGGGGCAAATGTATACATGTGTTATGATTATGTGCATTTAGACACCTTGTCAGATATAAGGGCACTTGTGACAGTTGTCTAGAATTCGGACCCACACCAATTGTGCCATTATAACTGTATATTTGACTTCATTGGATACCACGAACAAACTCTAATCATAAACATAATCAATCAGCATTCCCAGGTATATTATGTTTCACAAATATTGCATTTTGATGCCCAAATAGCGCTCCGATTTGTGCCAGTCGCTAACGCAGCGGTGTATGTGTTACTGCGCTGTGCACATGGAATGAGCAATAAACAGTTTCTTTATGCCGACCGCGCTGTCTTTTCGACCTCAAACGCCTGCTAAGACGCGCTGTTTATAAAACATAAACATGCGTGAGATGATGTTAAATGATTGAATTAACAAAATCAAGTACCAAATGTTGATAGTTATAATGGCAAAATTGAGGTGGGTCCGAATTATACAAAAGTGCCGGCCCTATATAAGATAATAAGTGCTTATCAAACTGTTGTGAAACTACCACGTAAAACATATGTAAAATGTAAATCGCGTAAAAGGCAAATACGGCCTAAAACGTAAAACGCCCTACGTAAATCACTATATCGTGTGTGTGACTATGACACTGATAATGTGGTAAATTCAATATTAAATCGGACAGTTAAGATGACAAAGCTATAATGAAAGTATTTATTACCTGATTGTTTTAGTATTCAATTCATCAGTCGGAAACTACAACTGTTATCCGTCGTTAGAATATCATTATTGTGTCCTGTCGCCAATCAGCTCCACTCAGTCGCGCGGAAATATCGCCATGTATCGTGACTCACTTACCGGCCCTATTAAAGCATTTTATTTACAGTGTTGCACTTGGATGATACAATCTTGCAATTTGGTGATAAATGCCTAAATTCGTTTTAGCATTATTTTTGCAAACCAACTGTTGAACTGATTTTATTTATCACAGATGCTATAAATCACGGCGGTATAACACCAGAGCGCTTAGGCTTAGCTGTACCTACTTGGAAAGGGTTCGGGTGCTGTGCCTAGAAACCTTCCGGCTGACCTCCCGTCAACGAGCGTGAACTGCTTCTTGACGAAATTCGCTTCGACATCTTTAATTGTTCTGACCAGCGTCGGGTTGCGCATTGCTACGAATGTCTCCGGCTTCACTTTGTCGACGACAGTTGACGTTTCGTAGCCTGCCTCTAGCCACTTAGGCAGACCACCGTCCAAAATGGACAAGTTTTCGTGGCTGAAATACCGAAACAGCCACCAGACTCGTGGCGCTGAATACAGACCTAAATTCGAGTTGTTGTCGTAGATAATCACGTAGGTGTCGTTTCCGATGCCGAGCTTACCAACAACGTCGCCAAATTCCTGCGCCGTCGGCGTCTCTTCTATAAACGAGTACGCATCGAAGAACTGCGCCTTCGGGATGTGTTTTTCGGCGAACTCTTTCCGCGCGTTGCGTTTGTAAGTCGGGAAATGCCACGATGTGTCGAGTACCCGAACGCTTGTCGGCGTCTCATCGAGTGTCTTCTTCAGCCAGGAAACAGTGACGAGTGGTTGCACACTTTGCGGCACAGGGGAGCTCATGGTTCGAACGCGATCGCAAAGCAAAATTGAATCACAGATGAGACGCGCGGTTAACCGTTAAGAGAAACGCCGTCTATTGCTCCGGCTGGTGGAGTTCTATACGCACGCGCGAGAATGAGCATGCAGGATCGCCTATTGCCTACGTGCGTTTGCAGCCACTTCGGGAGTAACTCCGACGACGTGAAATGTCGTCAACTCAAGGTCACGTTAATTGCTAGCTGACATCTCGAAAGTCACGTCGCATCGAAAAAAATCAATCGTGTCGTAATCCTTGATTGCCTGTCCGCATCAATAATAAACACAATCAGGTCTAACTAAAGCCTACTACGGCTACGCCGTGCTCAGGCATTTGACCAATGGCAATGTGCCAATGGCAATGACCATAGGCATTTAGTGACGCTAACAATTTATCAAACACGTATAGGCCCGACAAGTAACAGGAGCGTACGTTTCTCTTTGTTTGGAACACCTCCAAAACTTCCGTACTATACTCTATGCGACTGTCATAATGTACAGTGAATGAAGACAATCCTTGTCCTTGAGGTCTGATGGATCATGGTACACATATCGAAAGAAGAGTGGCGTTATGTCATGAAATACTAGACTCTAGAGTAGAGCCAGTACTCTCTGCCGTAGGCGTAGCGGTTTACTAATTTTAATTTACGCTGATTCTTTGAAGACATGTTTACCTCTACAGTAGGCTTTGCCTTTGGTACATGCGCCAAATTGGTTGATTTGAACTTGAAACTGTCACTCCGACCAGTGGCATGGCATAGGCTAGCAGTGTCAATGAACAAAGCCCGGCTGTTTAGACAGTGTTTACACTTTAATGAAGGTCACATTCACATATGTTTTAAAGGTAATTATAGTATAACACTACTTATCTGTTTCTTTGTTGATCTGTCCGTCCAGCATATACATTATCTCATCCAGTCGATAATGGCTGCTGTACTTATAGACAACTAAATATAACAGTTAATATAAAAAATTCTCATTACAAAAAGGTACAACAAATAAATGGAACGCTCCCCAACCGGACTCCTGTAGTTTGCGCGTTGCCGTGCAACGTAATGCGGTTCCACAAATCCACGTTAGTCGCCAGAGGCGCTGATACTCAACTAGACCGTGGACTCGCCCCTCACCAGGCATAGGACAGACCAGGGGACCATGCCCACCTACTATGACTATGTGTGCGACGACGGATGCTATATAACAGACTTGAGTAGTGCCATTGAGCCAGTGCAATTGGGCAACAAATATGTGACTGAAACGATTGATAATGTGTGTGAAACTATACAACGAAACCTTACAAGAATGTTCAACATTTCCATATTACATGTCTGTAGCCTACCATCAAAATTGGACATAGCTGATTTTATTGAACTTATACAATCTCATGCTATTAACTGTTTTGTAGAAACTAAAATTAATGACATAGATGGTGATATTCTTATTATACCTGTGGGATACAAAGGTACATTTAAAAGCAGAAGATATGTATCAAAAGTAAAATTTGGAGGAATAGGTATAATATACAAGGAAGAACTAGACACATTTATAACAGAAATAAAAACTGAAAGCGATTTTGTGGCATGGTATAAAATAGACCAAACCAGTATTGGATTAGGTAAAGACTTGCTGCTGGGAGTCATTTATATACCACCAGAAGGGTCTAAATACACCAAAGTAGAAGCTTTTGAAGAGTGTGAAATAGAATTATTAGAACTTCTGTGTTGTTCTGCATTCATTTGTATGTGTGGTGATTTTAATGCTTAGGACTGTTGATTTGTGTGATTTTGTAGAAGATGATTTTTTAATGACTTCGGAGGTGGTAGTACTGAGCACTGGCACGGCAGCTCATTATGAAAGATGCAATAATGACACCCAATGTAATATATATGGGCCACTGTTGATAGATTTATGTAAACCTGCTAGTGTGCTTATTGTAAACTGGAGAATGACAAATGACTCAAGTGATAACCCCACTTTCAAGAATATTAATACTATTGATTATTTCCTATGTTGCCCATTACTATTCAAATACATCAATAACTTTATTGTATATGATGGGAATCCATTATTTTCTGATGGACATAGTGTGCTAGAACGTGTGTTTAATACAAAGGTAATAGCAACACAGCATGCACAATGTCATTATAATCCAGGTGTCAAAAGGACAGTAGTAAGATGGCAGCATAATAAGAAGAAAAGGTTGTTTAGGGCGAAATACTTAAATAGGCCCTAGCCTGCCCTACTTAGTCTTAGGCTCAGTCTTGGCTTAGGTCTTAGGCGTAGGCTAAGCAATTTAAAATGGGCCAAATTGCATTACCGCGAAGCCGAAGATGATAGAGCAAATACTGAAATAGTCGCGCTTGGCACTGCAGAGTAAAATAAGAAATTATATACTATGGTCTATGCATTTGTCGGTCATTGATTTGTACTGCTCCAGTTTCACTCTTTCAGTGTGTCACAATCAGTGGTAAACATGGTCATAGACGGCTAGGTACCGCAAGATGTTGATGAGGCGATTTTGTAACGTAAGGCGAAATTGACGTATTAGAGTCTAGACTGCAGTACTTCTAGTTCTCGGACGAAATTGCACTGCGTAGGTACCGAGTTGTCTGGCCCGTACAGACGGTTCCTCGACTCCACGTTAGGAATGTAAACCTCATATATCTAGGCAACCTAGTCGAATTAGGCAGTTAGGCTGTCACTTGAAATAGCCATAGGCTATGGTTGGATATACTATATATAATAATAATATAAAATAAACCTTATTTTATTGATGACCTTCGTTTGCTTTTTTCAGAAACTTAATTGTTGGACGTTTTTCTTCTGTTCGTCTGACAATATGGCCGACTTCGATTAGTCTACGCGAGTTACTCGCGTAACCCTAAAGTGGTATCCGGTTTACGCTGCGCACGCAGTACCAAGAGAGTAATCCAACTGAACAGCGATGATTGTGATCACGGAGATAAACCCCTTATGTAAATACATTAAATAAATTTATCAGATGTTCAGTGTGTAAATTTTGATGTTCGTCTTGTTGGTCTTAAATTATAATTCATAGACTGTGGTGATTTTAATGCATATTTAAATGATTGTGTCGTGTAATGTTTAATTAATTTCTTGTGCCTACGTTCCCCATTGGCTGTCGCTGCTAATGACGTAGTTACTCGAGTGAATCCTCCCCAAACCGCGATTGTCTCAGATAGCAGCCTTGAAGATTCACCTCGTTTATCTATGTCAAGAAGGGTCACGTGAGCAAGTGATATTGGATTTTCGATTGGTACTCGTGTTACTTGAGTTACTCGCGTTCTAGCGCTTATATTTTCCGGCGTTAGAAACATTCCGGTTGACGTTTCTGCGCATGCGCGATATATGTAAAATCATCAATGTGCAGCGAAAAGACAAAGTATTTATTGTATAAATATTACGGGTTGTTCGTATATAACCTCTCAGCAAAATTATTTGTCGCAAATTAATACGTGGCAAACAAGTTTTGGGGCATATTTTGATAGCAAGCATAAATCACGTGATTCTAGTGCGCCATAATCCGTGACAGTGATTTATAAAAAAAACGTGCTATTTTATTGCATTGACATTTTAAGAAGCTCTTCGCAGTAATCATCACAGGAGAGTTAACGAACAGCTCGTGGCATTTATACAGAAAATGCTTTGTTGTTTCGCTGGACATTGATGATTTTACATTTATTGCGCATGCGCAGAAACGTCAACCGGAACGTTTTTAACGACCGGAAAAATGTAAGCGCGACAGCGTAGCTCAATCGAAGTCGGCCTATGATTCTCCACCAGAAGAGCTGCGGGCCAGTTGATGTAGTAATCAGGAGAGCATGAATCCCGTTGTCTCCCACTCGACCAGGAATACTAACATTTCTTTCTCGGTCTGAAAACATGAAGTTGTTTCTCGTGTTGCAGGTCACGTGTTGTTTCCCGACATCTTCCACACACGGGCTTCCACATTCTACGTCGCCGAGTTCCTCTTCCTCCTCGTTGTGTCGCTTGGGATGTCGTCGTGTCACGCGGCTTGGGGAAGACAGAACCGAGGTGTTTGATGACCTAGCCATTGTACCTTTATGTCCCACTGGGGATGAAGTGGATAAGTAATAATAGCCATTTACAAGTTTATATCGCATTAAATTAATTATATTGGCGATTTTGCATCCACACTATAATTCATAATTATTTTTTTCTAAAATGATCATTAATAAAAACCCGACTGGGCAGGTGGAATCTAGCTCAGACATGGAATATAGGTTAACTGTGAAAGTCAAGGCAATGTCACTGAAATTTATGTTTCCTAAAGGGTTTAGCAAGGTTCATGGTGTATTTATGAATTTGTTATGCCATAAAATATTGGTGAAATTTAAAGTCATGTTGTATGAAATCATTATATTTGCAGTTTTAATTTTTCAAATATTTACAGTTCTCATTTCTAAACTATTTCAGCTAATTTATGTCACTAATAGGAATTAATCCAATGCTGTTGGTCAAGTCTAGATCATATGTGGAATCTAGGTCATATGTGGAATCTAGGTCGACCTCTAATATTTTAGAAATAAAGATAAGATTAGAAATATATGGCAATAATAGTAATCGACTTTGTCAGGCGCTAAATTACAAAATGTACCTAATACAAAATAGTGGATATCAATTAAGGTCGAAGTAATACTATATAAACTCATGACATCTAAAAACCCTAAATAATGGCATCAACCAGGTGGCTCTTGGTTATGCTGTACTTAATAAAAAATTGTAATCTCAGCCGGTCATTATCTTCTAAACAGCGGATCTATAAATGTCGTTGATATGTCAATTATACCATGTTTGATTTTGATGTCGCTATCTACCAATCTATCAAATCCCTTAAACGTAATTGCTCTTTGTGACGCAGAATTTGAGATAATGTGACATTTGCATTGACGATCGCCATCTTTAAAAGTGATATTATAATATAAATCTCAAAACCACATTGTTATTGTTCTATATGACGCAGCTATAAAGATTCGGGAAAACTTTTGAAAAATAGCTGTTCCCAAGATGTGCTCGTTTTTTATTTGAAGGCTACATGTATATACAGTGGCGTAGCCAGGAATTTGCATTGGAGGAGGCCACCCGACAACCAAGCAAACACTGTATAAATAAATAAGTAAGCAAGCAAGCAAGCAAGAAGCAAATAAATAAAAATAAAAATAAATAAATAAATAAAAATATAAGTAAATAAATAAATAAATAAATAAATAAATAAATAATATATATATATATATATATATATAATATATATATATATATATATATATATATATATATATATATATAACCATTCATAGAAGGCGTCAAAATTAGCAATCCATAGCCCTTGGATCATATCCGCCTATTATATATCCGACCACCACATTCCTCACGCGACATCTCCCAAACCTACTGACAAAGACCATGACGAATACCAACATGTAGTCACTTATTTTGATGAAACAATAATTAAACATTCCTACCTTAACATGGGTGATGAGGCTTAACCATAGGAAACTTCAATTACCCCGTGCATAATCGAGTAGATGATTTTGTTTGGTTATAATGAGGGTCACAGCAGGGGCAAATGCTTGGAGGAAAGTCGAACGGGTGATGGGAGATAGACGAATATCACGTAAACTTAAAGGAAATGTGCTTAACTCGTATGTTACCCAGGCATACATGAATGGACTAAAGACGATGGCACTAACAGAGAAACAACAGGAGAAGGTCAGGGTTTACGAAAACAACCTGTTAAGAAGAATCTTGGGAGAGCAGTGCTCAAGGGTTGAGCTTCGGACTCTCGACTAAGAGGACCCGGCTTCGAATCCTGTGCTGCGATGCTAAAACCTTGGGCAAGTGTTTCACTCTACATTGCTCCAGATCAGTCAGCTGTATACATGAGTGGTGGGTTTGTGTATGAGTAGTCTTCGCGCATTAAGTGCAGCATATGGCTGGATGCTTCCTAGAGATGTTGAGATGGTGTATGATTGAACTGGTCTGCCAGGGAAGTAAAGTGTAAAGCGCTTTGAGCAATCCAGAGGATTGGATACTGCGCTGTATACGAACTTACCTTTACCTTTTTAAGAGAGCTGACAAGAGAAGAATGGATGAACTGAGAGTGGAGGTTGGAGTGAAGGAAAATGTTAAGACGAAACTGGCGATGAGTAGGATGCCATGGGCTGATCATGTGGAAATAATGGGAGATGATTACCTGGCAAA
This sequence comes from Ridgeia piscesae, assembly GCA_025642075.2. Lineage (NCBI taxonomy): Eukaryota > Metazoa > Annelida > Polychaeta > Sabellida > Siboglinidae > Ridgeia > Ridgeia piscesae. The sequence goes on from JAODUO010000426.1 coordinate 273,368, forward strand.
GAGAAAAGATGCCCTGAAAGTGGAGTGAAACAGGAGGTGAGGAAGACCGAAATTGCGATGGAGGATTGCAATAAATATAACTTGAAATAGAGGGAGAAAACGGAGGAAAAGAGCAACAGATAGAAGGAATTGGAGACTGCTGATAGAGAACTTAGTGTGACAAAAAGTGAAAGGATGAAAACAGACAATAGACACGGAAATAATGGTCAACTCACTCCTGACGATAGCAACAAACAAAAGAAAACAAAATGCAGTTTGACCCTAGTATAGTATCCGGGCAACTATTATTTTGAATCCTAAATATGTAGATTAGCCATCATGTACATTGAGAATGATGACATTTTCGTTGCCCTGTCACCTCTTGGGCTGCAGCCTGCGACAGAAGTGGATAATTACTAACTTAATCGTATTTCAATGATGACACATTTCTTTGCGGGAAGGTAGGACTCTATGAATGAGGCAACCAGTTATTGGTCCTCCGTTCCCCACCATCCCAATTTTCCACGACCGCCTGCCCCCCCCCTACTGGCTACGTCACTGTGGATGTTTTACACAAATGAACACTAAAACGTTCTTAACTACCTGTGCTTAACAATAATCGGCTGTTTATGTCTTTAGAAAATAACTCAAACAGTCAATTAAGAATATATTTTATGATAAGTACACGCAGGCGCATTGCGTATATGCATTGCTATTTTGCGTACAGCTTGGTGCATAGCATCTATTGGTTTGTGTGATTTATTTATTTATGCTATCGTAATTTTTTTTTTCATTAACATAGTAGAAACGTGATACTGCGTCCCATGTAGTCAATGCTACCGCTTCCTCGTTTTCTTCTTTTTCCTCTTCATCATTCTCTTCGGTTCGCGAAACAATCCCACACAGAGAAGCCAGAATGGCCGATCCAAAGTCTGGTATGTACGAACACATCCCACGTATATGTGTGCTGCGGAGTAATAAAGGCATTTTCGTTATTTAAACATTATCATTACAATGCATTATTAATCTTGTGACTATCGTCTCTAAACCCTGCCCAAAGGCGATCAGCCCATTCTAAACGCCGCACACACGTAACATAAAACGTAACATGAATGAGAAGAAAGCCTATATTTATATAAAAACATTCAAAACATTCGTTTGCCCTTGATCTTGTTCATTTGTGTTCTTATGACTCGTCCAATTCCAGCGATTGTCGTATCGTATGAAGGCTTACAGATTCTGTTATTCTTGTATAAATAATTTTCGGATTAACGTTACAAAATAACAACATAAATGCACCTACAATAAAACAGTTAGGTTAGATATATACTTAGATGTGTAATAATGCTATAATTTCTGTTTGCGGCGCCATCAGAAAGTGTAAACTTTTAATCGATAGGCTATTGTAGTAAGCAAACCTGGAATACACACATACGTACACACCCTTGCCACATAATATCGCATTATAGATAAAATACTGGCGTGTTACTAGTATTAAAATTAATTATACCATGTTAGTAAGTACATTAACATAGGTCCCATCCGGTAGCTGGGATAAAGATACAGTGAGTTAGATAAAGAGACCACCATTCTGTGAGTTCACGACAGTTTACACACTTACCCTCTGTGTGGGAACGTGTACTTCCCCAAGCATGAACACAAGATAGAATGGACCATCACCATATTATCTTTGCTCCAAAACACACAGGCAACATTATGACGAACGCAAGGTTTTGAAATCGCATCATGTGGAAACTACAGTAATAACCTCTCCACGATCAACGGTCTTCCGTGCGACCACCGTTCCACATAAAATATCCAAATACGTCACTCGCAGTCTACGTCACAGCACTTTTCCGTACGATTATCTTTGGAAATACAAAGTTTTGAGTCGTCATATTTTAAAGAGAATATATACCGGAATGTCATACTGATTCACCTGATCGACAGACATTTTGAAGGCGTGTCGTGCGCTGATTTTGCTAAATACTAGGATAGGTTTACAGTGGGCACTTACTGAACGTCTCCACCGCCACCGGCAGCAGCAGCGGTTGCAGCAGCAACAATAGCAAGAACTATAGCGGCAACGCCTATTGCGACCTTCGTCTTATGACCTATGTTGAGCGGCGTCGACGACGACGGCGACAACCGCAAGGACAACTGCGGCGAAGAGTAATTCGACGGCGAAGACGGGGACGGGGACGGGGACGGGGAGGGACAGGGACGGCGACGCAGGTGGTGTCGGATTTAGCGGTAGTGGTGGTGTTGGCGGTGGCGGTGGCGTTGCCGTCGCCGTCGCCGTCGTCGTCGTCGTCGCCGTCGTCGTCGTCGTCGTCGTCGTCGTCGTCGTCGTCGTCGTCGTCGTCGTCGTCGTCGTCGTCGTCGTCGTCGTCGTCGTCGTCGTTGTCGTTGTCGTTGGCGGTGGCGATGGCCTCGGCGTCAATTTTACTGTAACACACGATACAGTAAGCGAATTGAAGCAACGTAGAATGAACGAAATGCTCTAAGCGCGGTGCCAGTGCACACCACGCTCCGAGAATGATGCAAAATGGACCTTGTCGGCTACACTTTTTTGATCCAACTCAAAGATGGAAGGAGTTTTAATGTGCAATGAATCACCGGTCATACATGCATTTTCTTTATGTCTTAACGCTTACTCTGTGCAATGGCCTCCCTTTAACCAACACACTTTCGCTTCCGGTGAGTCCATTGTTCGCATTGCTTTTTGTTATGTCACGTACTACTCTCCGTCACTTTTCCGTTTCCACATCAACACCATCTAGTAATTGTAGGCCTCTTTCATTCACAGGACGTGCTTAATTAGGTTCATGTTCGTATTCTCGTCTTCTTTTTTAAGGAACAATTGTTTTGTATCACGTTATCAACCGCTTTCCAAAAATCTAAATAGATAACACCTATCAACTGCCTGTTTTGTATTTGTGTTTCAAACAAATATAAGAGATTCGTTCGAGAGTCTCTAACTCTTAGCACACTATGCTGAGATACCTATGTCGTGTTTTATGTGTTCTGTTTTACATTCCTCCAGGTAGTCTCTAATTAACGGTTCTACCTTTTGCATTCCTCCAGGTAGTCTCTAATTAACGTTTCTACCTTTTGCATTCCTCCAGGTAGTCTCTAATTAACGTTTCTACCTTTTGCATTCCTCCAGGTAATCTCTAATTACGTTTCTACCTTTTGCATTCCTCCAGGTAGTCTCTAATTAAGGTTTCTACCTTTTGCATTCCTCCAGGTAGTCTCTAATTAAGGTTTCTACCTTTTGCATTCCTCCAGGTAGTCTCTAATTAACGTTTCTACCTTTTGCATTCCTCCAGGTAGTCTCTAATTAACGTTTCTACCTTTTGCATTCCTCCAGGTAGTCTCTAATTAACATTCCTACCTCTTGCATGACACTGGTGTTAAATTCATTAGCCTGTAGTTTTCAGAAAGTTTCGTCCATTCCCTTTTAAATAAAGACAATAGTTGCTTTATTCCATTCTATAGGACGAAAACTGTAGTTTAGTGACAAGTTAGAATATACAAAGTAAGTGTTATTTTGCGCTCATTTCTTCTTTTCGTGGGATCCCATCAACAACAGCGTGATGTATTTTGCTTCCTTTTATATTTTTGATTTACACCAACCGATTTCATTAATGCTCAGCAAATTTACTAGTCTAGTTTTACAGAGTACTTTGACCTATCAATATTTATCATTGAACAAAGTTGGTTTATTGTTGGAGGAAATAAAAAAGATAGAGAAGAAATAAAGAAAATGAGAGTGCACAAAAAGCAAGAAGATTGGAAAAAAGAAAAAGAAGATATTTTCGGTGTCTTTTATTTTAGTCTCACATTTTTAGAATAGTTGTCATGTTAGCATGTCGCCAGCGACTTATTGTAGATGTTGGTGAGCAAAGGGCCGATGGCATGAGCGCACGTCTTGCATGCTCTTGTCGTGATGTCATCTGATCCAGTGGTTTTCAGATACTATTTCTACCGAAGGCAACAAAATAGACACCACAGTTCTACCTTAGAAATATATATGTGTGTGTGTGTGTGTGTGTGTGTGTGTGTGTGTGTGTGTGTGTGTGTGTGTGTGTGTGTGTGTGTGTGTGTGTGTGTGTGTGTGTTTTTGTGTGTGTGTGTGTGTGTGTGTGTGTGTGTGTGTGTGTGTGTGTGTGTGTGTGTGTGTGTGTGTGTGTGTGTGTGTGTGTGTGTGTGTGTGTGTGTGTGTGTGTGTGTGTGTGTGTGTGTGTGTGTGTGTGTGTGTGTGTGTGTGTGTGTAATATCATCATCTTCATTGTGCAGCCATAGTGTCCCGTGTTTGGGCGAAGGTCTCGGCATGCTGCTTCCACATCTGCCTATCTTGCACTATCCTCTGCCAGATAGTACCCTTCCAGTAGTCGTCTAGTTCGTCTCTACACCGTCTCGATCTTCCTCTGTGTCTTTTCCTTTCGTAGGGTTTCTAAGTGGTGATACGCAGTGTCCTGCTGACCTGCCCTGCCCTGCCCTGCCCACGTCCACGTCCACGTCCACGTCCACGTCCACGTCCACGTCCACGTCCACGTCCACGTCCACGTCCACGTCCACGTCCACGTCCACGTCCACGTCCACGTCCACGTCCACGTCCACGTCCACGTCCACGTCCACGTCCACGTCCACGTCCACGTCCGTCTTCTCACCTTTTCAATCACGTCTGTGACCTTTGTCTTTTCTCTTACACAGATGTTTGTATTTTCTGTCCAGGTATATATATATATATATATATATATATATATATATATATATATATATATATATATATATATATATATATATATATATATACATACAAATATATTGTCATTAGTAGAAAATTGGCCAGAGAAGATGAATGCGCCAAATGCGGTTGAAATAGGAAGAAGACTGATGCGTTCCCCTGAAGAAAGTTGGCCAAAGATGACATTAATGAAGAAGTTGCATTAAGTTACCCCAATAAAACTGGCTTCCCAGACGGACGTTACAATCATTAACGGCTGTGGGATCCTACGGGTCATTCACTTACATAACATGGGAATTGTGCAAGAGTTTGTGGACACTTTTTCTAGCGGTATCTTTGGAAAGACTGAAACGTGCGAGGTGTACTTGATATTTAACAGGCACCTTATCTTATCACCAACAGCGAAACACAATTAGCGAGAGCTTTCCGGTAGATGCCACAAGCTGATTATTGCGTGTGTAGACGCTGGTGTGACTCTATAAGGTTGGTCTTACTGTCACAAAAAACAAGGTTTAGTGATTGAAATACTTTATCATCGCTTTGTCGTCAGATGAAATGTATACGCTAGCTCCGGAAGTGACACTGGTGCATGGTTGTGGGGCGGAAGGAGACGTCCAGTGCAGCTAATAAGGCGCTACATGCTGTATATTCACCTCACAAACATGGTCAGGTTGATATGTGTATCGGTGAGGTAGTTCCTGGGGTCAATGGGTTTATCGCTGCCTGTTATGGTTGCAAGCAAACAAACCACAAATAAGATGTTCGTAATGACATGCGCCCTAAAAATATCATGAAGCCAAAGGTTACAGCAACGCCACACCTGAAGGTTCTACCACCTAAAACCGAAGCTGTCTTCGTATGGCTACCTCAGCTCTCTATGCTAGACACATGTTTAGGGCTACCTCAACACTCTATGCTAGACACATGTTTAGGGCTACCTCAACACTCTATGCTAGACACATGTTTAGGGCTACCTCAACACTTTATGCTAGACACATGTTTAGGGCTACCTCAACACTCTATGCTAGACACATGTTTAGGGCTACCTCAACACTCTATGCTAGACACATGTTTAGGGCTACCTCAACACTCTATGCTAGACACATGTTTAGGGCTACCTCAACACTCTATGCTAGACACATGTTTAGGGCTACCTCAACACTCTATGCTAGACACATGTTTAGGGCTACCTCAACACTCTATGCTAGACACATGTTTAGGGCTACCTCAACACTCTATGCTAGACACATGTTTAGGGCTACCTCAACACTCTATGCTAGACACATGTTTAGGGCTACCTCAACACACTATGCTAGACACATGTTTAGGGCTACCTCAACACTCTATGCTAGACACATGTTTATAGCTATAGTAATGTCGGGTGTTGTTGGTTTTTCAAAGATGTCTTTCTCTATAATTATCGAGTCCACAATGAGCAGACACGGAAAGCTGCAACATCTGCCTGTGACGACGAATCCGATTATAATAGGCATATGGGTCATTGCGCGGTGTTTACTGAAAATTATGTTTTAAAATAAAAGAGAACACTGTTATTAAAAAATCTGTGATAAAACATCACATATATTTCAGGGAAAATGTCATCGACGTTCACTAATTTTGTTAATATAATTTGATCCGTGTGTGAATTATATATGCCAGTAAACATAATTCTTATCGTTTTTTTCTGTATTTTCGAAATTATATTTAAGTGAAAACCCCACAATGAAATACTATAACTAAAGTGTGTCACGATTAACGAAATATACATTATCATTAGAACACATGCAAGTAAGGGGTGCTTTAATTTATTAAAAATATAAATAGTTCGTGATATGTTTATGACAATTGTATCAGTGTGAGCAGTCCAGCCTAATGATTCATGGACAGTTGTGTCTAAGATGTTACATTGTTGAACACGCTCAGTGTATTGGTCGTGCATTTATGGCGATAATTCGATACCAGCACTGCTACGTTGTGGAAAAGACTCGTACGAGAGCCTCGTACGAGTGACTCGGACGACATGATACACGTACGATTTTACATCCAATTTTGCGCTACACGTATGAATCGGATGGTTTCATCCGAGTCACTCGTACGATTCTATCGTACGTGTATCACCACCTTAAGAGAGAGTTTGTTAACTGACAGCCATTCTCTTATTTGTTCCAATTCATTGTTTATGTCAATGTTTAATGTAATGTTAATGTATAACGTAATTAATGTCGGCTTATAAATCGCATTAAATGTATTACTGGCATGATATATATCATTAGGTATATGATAAATAATACAGGTCCCAATACAGACCGGTGAAGGACACCTGTAGAGATAGGTTATTTACAGAAATTACATCACCGAACTATACAACCTGGAACCTATTTGTAAGAGAACTGATTAACCAGTTTAGCTCTATTTTAACTATATTGTGGCTTTCGAGTTTTGTTTTTATAAAGTAGAGTGGTCCAATGTGTCAAATGAGTTGGACGTGTCAGATGATAGTTTGACATATGGATATGGGAATGTTACCGTTGTCTAAACTTAGTAAAAATGATATTAATGGGTTTATTAAAAAAAACACGCACAAGGGTGCAAGGGTGGCGACGGCACCCGTCATATTGTTGACATAGAGGTTCAGGAGGTCATGAAAACAAATCATGCGGGTGGGAATGCGCGGGCCACATTCAACATTGCTTTTTAATCCCGGACTAAAACAATAATATTTGCTTTGACTTTGATGATTCTTGAAAAACACAGAACAATAGATCCTACAACGGCCTCGGACGGCCGCTCTGCCCAGTCCTACAATGGCCGCCACCGGCCGGACACAGGACCTTGTATTCAAAAAATACCTGGCGATTAACTGCCGCACTAAACGCTCCCAAATTTTAACACAACCTAGCGGATACAGTTTCCAACAACACCAGCTTGTCACGTGCATGGGTTGCCATATTGAAAATTTGTATTTACATCGATTTTCTTCGAGTGCTTTTTCGTCCAACTTTGTCGTTGTCGTCATGTTTTCGGCAACTGATGTTGCACAAATGGTGTGGGATAGTGACAGCGATGATGGTGAAATGGAAGGGGAATCGGACGTGGAAATTGAGGAACATGTAAGTAGTTTTTTTCTGTAAGAATTATTGCTTCCATCATGTCGCTAAAAAGTAAAAGTTGGCTGTCAATGTCATCGCTTCGGCATCGACTGAGCTGGACTATGACCGTTCGATGTATATCGATTCCATCACTTGTGTTATTTTTACACTCATGTTATATACTGTTGTTGACATTATCTGGATGTATAACATATTTCAACCATGCAGTGACTTGTATGAATAACTAATAATTATACATTTCTATGGCTATGTTGAATACAACTTTTGTCAAATTCTGACAGCTGTCAGTGTGTGGCAGTTCGAGTATATGTGTACCTGGCAGTTTTTGTCTGGATGTGTTGCACTTCTGTTCTGTTGATGTTACTTCTAACCTCAACCACCAGTTATTGTGTTTTATTATGTTGTCATAATATTGTTCATATTTCATAATTGTTTATGATTACATTTCTCTCATTTCATGTTTATTTATTTTGACTTTTTTATTACAGGAAGAAGAAAAGAAGAAGCAAAGAAGAATTCTGTTTTCTTCGACCAGTATTTCACATAAACCACAAACACTACAGTGTATGCCATTTCAAACAACTCAAAACAACACAAATATAAATTGTACAAAACAACAATGAACAGACACAATGTTTTGTTTGTCAATAAACACTGTTGCAACTAATTTGATTGATGCAATGGCTTTATTACAGAGATATTTCAATACATGCCTCTATAACACAATGTCGGCCATTTTGAAAATATTTTGCCTGACAAAATTGTGAAAATATAGTGTAACTTGAAAAATAACCATCAGAATGTTATAACGTTTTCACTGTTGTAAAGCTAACACATATAGCTGCATTTTATTCACTGGGTTGAATAGGGTAGTAGCAGAGGTACAATTTCTAATGTCAGTCGCTAAGTAGAATAACTTTTAATGTTTTTAACAAATTTATTATTTTCTTTTCAAATTGTGGTCAAGTGTCAACATTTTATCACTAAATCATATTTATATGTGTATAGGCATGTGGAGAAATTAGTACTCTTCAAAATAAACACAACTTGTAATTATCAATATTGAATAGATTTTTTTCTACAGATTTTTTAACACATAGAAGTAAAATCGCTCCAAAAATGCCATAAATCCTGGGAACAAGAGGGCATGTTTTAATAAAATCCTAGGGCCTAATGGGTTAACAGATTCTGCTGTGGTGTAAAGGCAACGTTACCTAAAGTGTAAAGGCAACGTTACCTACCGTTACGCTAAAGAATTGTGCATAAACGACTTGTTTATGTAATCATCAGCAACTGATATCAGAGATTCGTGCCGTAAGTTGGCATTTGTGAACATCAATATCTACAGAACTACGTGAGTATCCAGTCATGTTCATTTGTCTTTCACAGCTACGTGTGGTATTGGAAAGGGCTATCTGAATATTTACTGTGTAATTAATGATAAACACATCAGTCTAAAAGTCATTATTGAATAAACTACATCACGATGAATACAATATTTTTAATTTAGTCATATATCCTCTTTGTTTTAAATTATGTCAACAATTATACCACATCCACATATTTCGTGCCAGTGGCTTCAAACTGTCTAACAAATTCCACACAATTCCAATTTCAAAATACTTTTGATGTAATGTTTGATTAAATATGGCCCGTTCAGACTCGTGAAGAATAGTTTTGGGAGATCTTAGACAAAACTACCGACATTTGTAATATATTTAACTTGATTGCAGATATATATATATATATATATATATATATATATATATATATATATATATATATATAAAATATTTTACCAGTGAAATATTAATATTAACTTAATGTTCGATAGATCAGAGATAGAGAGACCAAAATGGGGGTCTTGTTCACATCAAGTACAGCTATTCTGATTTGTTTCGGAGTATACACGTATAATGTATCAAGTTGTACTTAATTGGTGTCGCATGCTTACAACAAAATTCTTGCCCCAAAACACATCGGATGCCTGCATGAGAACGTTTTTATAGACAGTTTTCATGCGCAATGTTCTCAATATATTATAATTAGAATAGGTTGTTTGATTAACATAGTTCTATTTTGTTTCACTTACCGCCGATCCCAAATACTTCGACTTCACATAGCGTGAGTATCTGAGGCTTCTTGCTTGTTAGACGAATCTTGACGATATTACCCACGGCGCCTGGCGTACACGATATGCGCCGTGTCTCCCCTTTCCCCAACTGTCCCGCGACACTGGCACATTGGTGAGTATTCCCACCATGCAGTACTTCGATCACAAATCCCTTTAGTCGGAACGCTGCCAGAAAAGAAAAAGCTTTTTTCAGTTGAACCGTAAGTGATACCGTAGAGTGAAGCAGACCATTTTCTTTCATCGTGTCATGTATCACAAGTGTTTCTACTGTTTACAAACAGCGTTACGTTGACACGCCTCGATTGGGTTTGATTGAACTTACCGCAGCTGTCTCCTCTGTTCGTTATCACCACATGCCGTATCTCGTAGACAGCTTTGAGGTCAACCTGCCACCAATTTCCCTTGCTGTTTGACGTGTGTGTGCAGCTTCTACCAGGGAAAAATGGATTTCTATTGCCATCAACCGCTCTACTTGAACTGGCCTTGTACCTTTCTGTTGATTGTTTTGTGGGCTTCCTCAATGCCAAATTCTTCGTCAGATCAAGTTTATTTTGAACTACAAACAACCAGATATGAACATATCTTATATAAACTCATGTATATACATACATACATACATACATACATACATACATACATACATGCATACATACATTCATTCATTCATTCATTCATTCATTCATTCATTCATGCATCAGTCATGCATATATACACATATAAACATGTATGTATGCATACATTTTCTTACATATTTATACTCATTTATATTGTAAGTATTTCAAACTACTCTGTTCATTGTCAGATATCACCAGCAACAGTAACAAACTGTATAGTATATATTCATTTTTAATAGAACAGTTACACAATTGTTTCCTATTTATTTCCCAGCAAATATGTTAGAACACACTTCAAACGGCACAATTTTAAAGATTTTTAAATAGACTAGGTGGCCATGCCCCCAGACACACACAGTGCGCATCACACATTTAGTGCTCGCTCAGCCCATCCGAACACTTCGCCCATCATTTTACTCAGAGGAAACACTGCATAACGCGTGCACACATGGTTAATTAAACTGTGATTGACAAGAAGCAACAACAACAAAATTGCAATTTAAGTATAGCTTACTTCAAAACTGTCAACATAGGAATTCACATCCAATACTACAAAACATGTACCACGTAGACTGCACGTGTAAGACATCAGTTCTAGGTCAAATAAATGAAAGTTATTGTTACATGTGATTCTATTTTTTTATAGAAATATACATATTCATAATAATAATTATATTTAACGAGCATTAATCACGCTCAGGTTTCTGCAACGTTGATCCAGGTCATTCTCTAGCTCCAGGGGTCGCTTCGGCTGATTACTTCAGTACCCAGTTCTTCACTAACAGCCCGGACACATCCCTTTAAACATTCCTCTTTTAACGTTAGCCAATGACAATGAGGTGTGTGGTCGGCATAGGGACATGTGATATATCATATTTTTAGTAATTTCAGCCACACGCTGCTCATGTTACATGTCCAGGACGTAAATGGGTCAATACATTGGGATTCCCACCAGTCGTGTGTCCGTCTACAAACTGGGCGGTTATTTGCGCTGTTCTCACGGCTTACGCATTACCGACTGGCGAAGTCAACAACTATAATCGTAACGTTCGACTCCGCTCAATCGTCAGTTTTAAGGACAAGATCGGCCAGGTGTTTAGTATCGTAGCGCAACGACCCCTGGCTTGCGAGTGATCTTGGCCTATCGCGGCATATCCTTTGACCGAACTTGATTGATGTAAACTATGTTTTGTAGATCGTATTTCTAGTAAACAAAAATGCAAAAATAGACATGCCTAATATTCGTGAACTGCAACACTTTATTGTTGTAATGAAAACAAAAACATGGTGATTATGCTTAGTGTTAACGACGTCCATCGCGTGCAAACACCTCGGCTTGCCATAATTTAATTCCGCTGGGGAAATACTGCTAGATTGCATTATAAAAATAATTTTAGGGCCTGTTTTGAAAGGTTCGGACCAGTTTAATAGAACAGACTCCCGGATGCAACATACCACTTCATGCGTGTTAACAAACAACACTCACTCATAATACCATGCATGACGTTGCGTTTATGGCGTACGTGGTTGACGTCATTAGCGTGGCGTCTGATTGGATTCCATTTAAGCGTAGCGGCATGGCGAGGTTCACTGGTCGGGACGTCCGCTTCCCCCACGCACCAGCGTACTGCGGAAAACAACATGACACCATCGTAGGATGGTTTGGAGGAGTTGTAATGGTTTGATAAAACAACGCATTATGATTAAAATATAAAAGTATAATATTATAGACTTCTAAAAGTGGAATCACTATAATTTAGACGCGCATACTTAGCCTCTCACGTTTGTCTATAGCAACTTGTTTTCTGTTTGTGAAATGCATGGGTCATTATAGTGTTTCTAGTTGGTACTTTGTACCAACTAGAAACAAAGTACAAAGAGGGCTATGTTGCTAATTCCCTAATTCATTCGTTTTCCAAAAGCGCACTGATCTTCCGAAGAGGTTAAAAAAGGGTTAGTCCTATCGCGGTTCAAATGGACTCCAGTATTATATATATATATATATATATATATATATATATATATATATATATATATATATATATATATATATATATATATGAAATACTGAAGTCTGTATCACGATCGACCAATAAGTGGCATTGTAGACCACAAAAAGCTGCAGAAGGTCAGCACAACATCCTCAGAACCGCTGGTAGCATCGGTATATCACCATTGCAGCCATGTGTAACTGCGCATGTGTGTTAATCCGTACACATGATCGCTATATTGCAGGCATCATGGCGTATCTGAATAAATAATATATAGGTTTGCAGCTAGGAACTTCACTTTGCGAAAGATAGAATACGTATTTTGACCATGCACCTAACTCAAGAACATGAACAGAATAAGAAGATGTTGGAGGGACAAGGTGGAGCAATTTAGCTGCAATTGGACAAACCGAAAAACCACAAGAATTTCGTAGGTGGATGGTCGGACGCCCATACATTGTCAGACTAAGTGTCTGTGTTGAATGCTACAGAAACAAATAAGCGAAATGATATTTATAAAGGAAAACGTAATTAACTGCATCAAATCAATCAGTGAGTCAGGAGCTAAAAATAAATTCGGAATGATCAAAGATTGAAAAAGGCTACCTGGTTGTCCGAACTCGAAGGTTCTACTAAAGAAAGCAAAGCATGACTGGCTAATTATAATATTTAGAAGGCTCTATGTGGGATGCCAAAACATTGATGGTAATCCCGATGTCTTTTACACCTACAGCTTTGTATCCTGTAGGGAAGGATATTGCAGCACGGGTCATTGGCATGGTCATATAAGAGAACGACAAGTCTCTGTACTGCAGCCGGCTTGTTATTAACATTTACTGCAACATGATCATCGTAGGTCATGCGGCATGTACAAAGCCGCTGCAAACTGAGGAGTCAGTCTTCCCTAGCGTAGCAACCTACGCTCGAATAAGTGCATCTGTCCTTCCACTTCCATCCATCCAGGTTCTTTCTGTTTTACACACGGTTCTGCATGGCTTCAAATACTGCACTGCATTCAAAATATTCATGAAACAATTACGGTTTATTGCAAAAGACAAAGCGAAATAAAGGAAGCAATGCAGTTGAACATTTCGTCGGAGCACCAACTGACGCAGGCATGATATGCATACCCGGATATATATTGTCCATTGAACGGTTTTCTAACATTTCTGACATCTTGTAAACATGCACATTCTTATTGTGTGTGTGTGTGTGTGTGTGTGTGTGTGTGTGTGTGTGTGTGTGTGTGTGTGTGTGTGTGTGTGTGTGTGTGTGTGTGTGTGTGTGTGTGTGTGTGTGTGTGTGTGTGTGTGTGTGTGTGTGTGTGTGTGTGTGTGTGTGTGTGTGTGTGTGTGTGTGTGTGTGTGTGTGTGTGTGTGTGTGTGTGTGTGTGTGTGTGTGTGTGTGTGTGTGTGTGTGTGTGTGTGTGTGTGTGTGTGTGTGTGGTGTGTGTGTGTGTGTGTGTGTGTGTGTGTGTGTGTGTGTGTGTGTGTGTGTGTGCGTGTGTGTGTGCTAATCGATATAAACTAATTGAAGAATAAAAGATGGCGTAACTGGCAGTAGTAGGTTTCGTGGTGACGTGCACATTGGCACATAATGTACAAGTCTGACTGGGCGTTAATGTTCTTGGAAAAACGAGCATTGATGTTCACGTCCTTCGTTTATCGTAAATGTATGCAATTGTGTATGAGTCATAAATGTATGTGCATTCTAATCAATTGATTAACAAATGTTGATGCCAAGGCCAAAAACTGTAATACCAGTACAGTCATACATGGTCAACCAAACCGCAGCACTGCAGGCAATCATAAGGTACTACTTAATTGGAGCTACAGCAAGACATCTTCACGATCGCAAATAATATAGGTACACAAAATAACACTGTTATATTCTGCATTGGCAGACGTCATTGTAGGACGGCACTGCGTATCTAATGGTTCAACTGAACAAGGAGCTGAGTGGAACGAGCGAACGAGCGAACGAACGAACGAACGAACGAACGGACGGACGGACGGACGAACGAACGAACGAAAGAACGAACGAACGAACGAACGAACGAACGAACGAACGAACGAACGAACGAACGAACGAACGAACGAACGAACGAACGAAATAAATAAATAAAGAACGACGAACGAATGAAGGCACACACGCACACACGCGCGCACGCACGCACGCCGCGCGCACGTACGAACGAACAAACGGACGGACGGACGGACGTACGCACGAAGTAAATTACTCCTTGAGCAATATCGCATTAATTTCTAAATTTGTACGATTGCTTATCAACCCCACTCATCTACACAAGCAGCATATTTCCATGAATTTGTTGCAAGTAATCCCATGCAGCGACAATAAACCAGGAGTAACCTTCTTTACACTTCTCGGGTGAAGAAGAAAGCTGGAATCCGAACTTTCTCGGTTGCCGCATCGTTTCCCATCTGTGTTAAATTATATAAGGAAATTGTATATTTTGTTAGTAGTTTGTTAACGTGTCCCTTTTAAACAATTCGTTTGCACAATTGTAATTTAATACGTGCTAAAGGTTTTGAATATCGGTCTACTATATAAATACTTCTTAAGACTGCATATAGGCCGCCATTCTTATTTATGGGAAAATTATGTTCAACTAAATTTTCCGCATCCAACAAAACGTGTTCGCATTCGTATACGTGGACTCACTCTTGTGCATTCCCACAATAGCTATTTGTTGCTGCACACCCCATTCCACATCTTACATATTGAATCGTAGCTTTACCATACGTTTGAAGAAACAAGTTTACTTGACACAACAATATAAAACCGAAAATACCTGCGAACAAAGTTACGTGTTATAGAATCTACTACGAGTTTGCTTTTCTGTATACTTATATAACGTTCTGTTGGTTAGAGCAATGATGTGCGAGAAAACGAATCCTACACAAAGACGGTTGGTTTAACTTACCGAAATAGAATGTGAAAAGCAGCGTCGCTATTGCAATCTCGCGCGGCCACATCGTCTGATTCTTGGTTGAACTCCGTACACCTTCGCTCATTTTTGTTTTGCCCATAATACACCGGACGCTCAGTTAATATATCCCACAATGCACCATAATAAAAGTTTCCTGTTTCTATTATGGGATGGCCGCCTGATACCATGTCGAATGACACTGTAAGCTTCAATGCCCGTATGTGCGGTTCGATTGACGGCGGGAAAAACATATCAGGAATCTTTTATTCAAGTCTGGTCGTTACTTTAATTTATGCGCTAGGCAAGTGAACAAGGAAGCATTGGGTTTATCGAGACCCCAACCAATATTTTAGATGCAAATCCTGCCCATCTGATGTATTTGTCGTTGTTGTTTTTAAACAGGCAACGGGGACCACTACACCAATGATTATTTCGTGCTGTTGGCATGATGCATGTGTGCTCAATAGACAGAACAGCCAAAACAACGCCATGTTGGCACTGAATTCGACCCAACTTTCTGCGACGTTCCATCGACTGTACATTAATATAGACATTATGCTTTCATAATATTGACGGACATGCTATATGATATCAATATTTAACTATGTGTGTAGTAGCAGTCTTGTATGATGCATATGGCGAACTGTAGATAATTTTAAACATCCGTTCCGGCATCGAGCCAGCACACCTGTTGTCGTGCCACTAGTCGATGTTCCATCGGCTGTAGATGTACATGAATGTCAGACTATAGCCATATTTAGCTATGTGTGAGGCTTCGGAGTCATGCGGGTTCAGCAGCTGATTGTAGAATGATTTAAACATGCGTTCCGCAAAACACTCCGCATTTTACACACGTCAAGAATATGTATAAGACGGCACAAAGAGCCTTAAATAGATAGAGTTTGGCCATTGACGTACCGATTTTTGATTGGTCGATGGATGTGGACGTCATTTTCGGTCTACATTAAAGCGTCTTCAAGCAGTATAGCATATAATGCTTTGCTGTTCTACAGTGGGATTAAGGCTTTAGGCTCACCTCATATCCCATTGCATTTGATTTTTTTTACTCCTCCAAGAAATACTCTCATTCAATTACATAAGGTAGTGTGTTTAGCAAATTGATCGAAATCGTTATGGTAGACATAACATAGTGAAATTACACATAATACTTAATTTGCAAGAAGTTAACAAAAGACTTCTTTCTTCGTAATTATGAATAGTTATTGCAATGTTAACACATAATTACTGTAACTTTGTACTCTATCGTATAAAGCTTATTACGGTTACTAGATAGCCTATGTGTTTCCATTTGAATAGTAATATGACGTCTGCTATGTCCATTCAACAGAAGAAGCAACTCACAAACCATGAAATGGTATTATACTGTATTATCTTTACAAAACTGTTTTACTAAGCAATACTATTACTATGATGTTGTTGTTGAATGAACTCATTCATTAAAATAATACCATTACGTACTACACATATTTAATTTTGTAATACACACACACACACACACACACACACATATATATATATATATATATATATATATATATATTCACCCAAGTCATATTGATTATAAGAAGACAACCTATATTGATGAATGTGTGTCCTAAAATATATTAATTAGTTGTAAACGTCTAGTAATTGTTGCGTATTTTTACATGTGCTTGCGAGTTACGGGTTTGACAGGGAACATTATTTATGAAACTTGGAGGTAGATTTGTTCCACTGTATTTATTGTATTTATTGATTGACTAGTACACCAGGTCATCACACATGGGAGTATATAGCAAGTAACTACACAACGTATACAACTGTACATGATGATATGTATGATCTTTATTAAAAATGCTTTTAACAATACTATATGAACCTCGTTTTTATATACGTGTATATGTATCTATATTTGCAAGTTCTATTGAGTCTACAATAAATGTATTTATTTGAAGTGAACTGAATTGTATTATTTTCTCATGGAGATGTGTTAATGGTTCTCAAAATATGTAAATGAATAATCATTGTAGATAAAAAGAGAGGTTAATTCTCTTTTATTTTCATTTTTATCCAGGTTTACCTATAGAATACCATACTAATGTGAACTACTTGAAATTTTATACTAGAAAAGATGTGAACATTTCAAGTTTTCTTTGTCAAGCAGATGCTTTGCAGATGTCTGATATGTTTAAATTAATGTCAGTATGTGGACTGTATCAAGGCTGAGAAGGACGAGTCTCTGTACAATGGCTTCTAGTGAGGTTCCAGCTTTACTACTGTTCCTCAGGTAGCTGCTGATTAGAGCACAAAGACATCATCCCATTAACAAACGGTCAGTGTAAACCTTATAATGATATGCTGACTTTCCACCATTTTAAAGCTACACACGAAATAGCCTTAAAATACACATCGGTTGCAGGTGGGGGTGGGGGTGGGGGTGGGGGTGGGGCTTTGACTCAACCGAAACTCCAACTGGTTCATGGTCGGAGAACGAACGTACCACCGTCCTAGCCTGGAGTGGAGGATGCATTGACTTTCACTAAGCATTGGTACGCCATCCTTTCCGTGTTAATTTAATTTCCCTAAACTTCCTAAGAATGGTTCTCAGCATGAAGCCCAAACGCCCAATATCACATCATATCCATGTGCGCACTTATTACACATTAGCGAGCATCTCCAGTCCAAGCAGAACAAAAAAGCATAATATTTTAACACGTTATGTGATGATCACGTGCCTAGATAAAACAAAATGGCGTCCAGATTTACAATTGGCCAAACTGTGTATCTAAGGTTCTGATCCTAGTTGCGTTAGAGCGCTCTCTGTCGGATTAGTTATTGTGGTACCTCATTCCTTTGTGTGACGTCGTTAAACTACGTCAGATGTTGTTTAACTTTAGCATTTACTGGAAGCCATTTTGGTTTTGCGTTGTTCGAGTTTGATCGGACTGGTCTCAATAGCTCTGGTTGGATCTTACGAGGTGATTTCACAGTAAACAACACAACTGATATTCATA
Source organism: Ridgeia piscesae (assembly GCA_025642075.2). NCBI lineage: Eukaryota > Metazoa > Annelida > Polychaeta > Sabellida > Siboglinidae > Ridgeia > Ridgeia piscesae. Next base: position 291,913 of record JAODUO010000426.1, read on the forward strand.
GACTAAACCCAAGGACAAGGTAGAGTGTGCATTTGTTTGAGTTACTACTACTGCGAAACTCTTCGCCGCACTTTAGTAAACTATCGCGCCAAACTGGCTGTCAACGACCACACTGGCACAGTAAAGAGCGCCGTAATATTCTGGACTGGCGGTCCTCAATTTCGTCGGAACAGAAACATCTTTTTAACCATAACTCCTGGACACACCCTTCCATAAGATATGCATATATAGTGAATGAGTACCATATAATTAAATCGAATTTGTTTGCACATAAATCGATTGAAAGGTTGTTTAGGGCGAAATACTTAGGCCCTAGCCTGCCCTACTTAGGCTTAGCCTTAGGTCTTAGGCTTAGGCTTAGCAATATAAAACGGGACAAATTGCGTTACCGCAAAGCAGAAGATGCTAGAGCAAATATAGTCGCGCTTGGTATTGCAGAGTAAAATAAGAAATTATGTTGATTTGCATTAGTACTGCTCCAGTTTCGCTCTTTCAGCGTGTCATAATCAGTGGTAAACATAGTTATAGACGGCTATCGCAAGATGTTGATGTGGCGATTTTTTTACGTAAGGCGAAATTGACGTATTAGAGTCTACATTGCAGTATTTCTAGTTCTATTTGTTTTCTCGGACGAAATTGCACTGCATGGGTACCGAGTTGTCTGGTCCGAACAGACGGTTCCTCGACTCCACGTTAGGAATGTAAACCTCATATCAAAGCGACCTAGTAGACTTAGGCAGTTAGGCTGTCACTTGACATAATCATATGCTATGGCTGGATATGCTAGGCTACGCCAGGTGCCAGTTTAAGACAAAAAATACATCTTATTTTATTCATAACCTTCGTTTGCTTTCTTCAGAAACTTAGTTGTGGGACGTTTTTCTTCTGTTCGTCTGAAAATATGGTCGACTTCGATTGGTCTACGCGAGTTACTCGCGTAACTCTAACGTGGTATCCGGTTTACGCTGCGCACGCAATACTACGAGAGTAACTCATTAGGGCGTGTAAGTCTCGTGCGCGAAAACGAGACTGGGGGCTGTTGGGGGCAGGAAATCCATATTCTCCATGTTAACATATAGGTGATTAGCTGCAAATACTTGTGTTTGGTTATCTTGATTAACAATGAAGAGTGCCATATTTCGCGGAGTACAATCTGTTTGGGGCAAACGTATACAGGTGTAATGATTATGTGCATTTAGACAACTTGTCAGATATAAGTGCTTATCGAAACCATAACGTACAGCAATGTAAAATGCAAATCCCGTAAAAGACACATACGGCCTAAAATCGTGTTTATTATATGCACTATGTAAATCGCTAAATGTCTATGAAAGTGTGGTAAACTCAAATTTAAATTGGACATTTAAGATAAGAAAGGAAGCTACAACTGTCATCCATCGTTAGAATATTATTCTTGTGTTCAGTCCCCAATCAGCTCCAGTCGCGCGGAGTCTCGCCATGTATCGTGACCCACGGAGATAAACCCCTTATGTAAATATGTTAAATAAATTAATAAGTTTTTCAGTGTGTACATTTTGATGTTCATCTTGTTGGTCTTACATTATAATTTATAGAATGTGGTGATTTTAATGCATATTTAAATGATTGTGTCGTGTAATGTTTAATTAATTTCTTGTGCCTACGTTCCCTGTTGGCTGTCGCTGCTAATGACGTAGTTACTCGAGTGAATCCTCCCCAAACCGCGATTGCCTCAGGTAGCGGCCTTGAAGATTCACCTCGTTTATCTATGTCAAGAAGGGTTACGTGAGCAAGTGATCTTGGATGTTCGATTGGTACTCGTGTTACTTGAGTTACTCGCGTAGCTCAATCGAAGTTGGCCCTCCACCAGAAGAGCTGCGGGGCAGTTGATGTAGTAATGAGGGGAGCGTAAATCCCGTTGTGTCAAGAAGAACATTTTAAACTTTATTACCTATTATCCAACACGACCAGGAATACTAACATTTCTTTCTCGGTCGGAAAACATGAAGTGACCACTGACAATATCGTTGTTTCTCGTGTTGCAGGTCACGTGTTGTTTCCCGACATCTTCCACACACGGGCTTCCACATTCTACGTCGCCGAGTTCCTCTTCCTCCTCGTTGTGTCGCTTGGGATGTCGTCGTGTCACGCGGCGTGGGCAAGACAGAACCGAGGTGTTTGATGGCCTAGCCATTGTACCTTTATGTCCCACTGGAGATGAAGTGGATAAGTAATAATAGCCATTTACAAGTTTATATCGCATTAAATTAATTATATTGGCGATTTTGCATCCACACTATAATTCATAATTTTTTTCTTTCTAAAATGATCATTAATAAAAACCCGACTGGGCAGGTGGAATCTAGCTCAGACATGGAATATAGGTTAACTGTGAAAGTCAAGGCAATGTCATTGAAATTTATGTTTCCTAAAGGGTTGTAGCAAGGTTTATGATGCATTTATGAATTTGTTATGTCGTAACATATTGGTGAAATGTAAAGTTTAGGTCAAATAATTATGTCATGTTGTAATAGCCGTTTAAATGCTGTATGAAATCATTATATTTGCAGTTTTAATTTTTCAAATATTTACAGTTCTTATTTCTAAACTATTTCAGCTAATTTATGTCACTAATAGGAATTAATCCCATGCTGCGGGTCAAGTCTAGGTCATATGTGGAATCTAGGTCATATGTGGAATCTAGGTCATATGTGGAATCTAGGTCATGTGGAATCTAGGTCGACCTTTGTTAATATTTTAGAAATAAAGATAAGATAAGAAATATATAACTTTGTCAGGCACTAAATTACAAAATGTACCTAATACAAAATAGTGGATATCAATTAAGGTCGAAGTAATACTATATAAAATCATGACGTCTAAAAACCCTAAATAATGGCATCAACCAGGTGGCTCTTGGTTATGCTGTACTTAATAAAAAAATAGTAGGCTCAGCCGGTCGTTATCTTCTAAACAGCGGATCTATGAATGTCGTTGATATGTCAATTATACCATGTTTGATGTCGCTATCTACCAACCTATCAAACACATTAAACGTAATTGCTCTCTGTGACTCAGAATTTGCGATAATATGACAGCATTAATTCGCTGTTACTGCCGTCTATAGCTACATCTGGACATAACTACCCTCACGTCATTATCGAGCAACAAAAAGATACAATTCATATATTTGTAACATTTATAAACCACCTGTTATTTACTTACAAAATAAGTTTATTTTGGACATAGCAAGAGAATGCTCGTGTTAAGCATGGCGGACACCATCCGATATGTGAAGCTTAGCTGATGACAAATCGTATCTCAAGATGTCGGCATGTGTCATCGACTGAAGAAAATGCAGTGTCCGGAGTTCTTCCGACAAAAGACAAACCTTAGTTGGCGACTAAGGAACATTCCAAAATCGAATATCCCCGATAGTGTCCGCGTAACAAAACACGCGACAAATGCAGTGTCCGTCGACCTGACCGTGGTCGGTGACACACCGTAACGCAACGCAACGCAACGCAACGCAACGCAACGCAACGCAACGCAACGCAACGCAACGCAACGCAACGCAACGCAACGCAACGCAACGCAACGCAACGCAACGCAACGCAACGCAACGCAACGCAACGCAACGTAACGCAACGCAACGCGACACACCGGCCACATATGAGCCAATAAGCAGGCACGTTTCCTTGTAGCAATCCTAGCTGACATCAGATTTCGCTACAAAGTCGCCTTTGCGTTTTCCGACCACACCACTACCCACTGGTTGGCAGATCAGAAAAAAGGTTCTAGTCGTGAAAAGGGCGCATTTAAATATAACTATTATAAATTATTGTGTGGTTAGTGTAATCGTTAGCAAATCCGCCTGGCTCACTGGATTCAGTACCCGGAGCAGGCAGGCAGGATGATTGGTGTATAAACCTGGCTCTCATCATTGGACTGTGTATGCGTCGTGACTCTGAGATCACATTACTCTCGGATCACGGGTCTCAGTCTATGAGGAAAAGGAACCCCTGAGTAGGACAACAACCCTGACCCCGACTGCCAGTTTAGCCAGCGAACCGACGACAGGTCGGTTTGGCGATTATGTTATAAAAAAGGCTAACTAGTTTAATGAAATCTAATAACTGACATCTGGAAGTACTCAAAGGAACAGTTCTAATTAAGACCGTATGGCATACTTAAAGGGACTATATCCGCTCTAGACGACACATTTCAACTGACGCTTTTGGCTGTGGCTATTTATAGAACACTCTCGCGCAGGCCAACTCGTTTCAACTTGCAATGCTCTCCCGTTTTCGGGCTCTTAGTCCGAGACGAGTAGAAATCTTGTGCATGACGCGATAATAGGGATGGGTAACGTCTGACTAACACAATGTTACATTATAGGGGCTTCCAATAACGTGGCTAGGTCGATACTATCTGCCTAACCTGTTTCCAAAAAGAAAAGGTCAATAAATTGCAATGATGCATAAACATGTCTTCGAATAAGAGAGTTGCTCAAGTAATTACACAGGGTATCCAGATAGGATCACACTTATTTCTGTTGAAAAGACTGGTTAGAACAGTCAGTTTATTGCAACTGGTTTATTCACCATACGTTTCCTGGCACAATATTCGTAAGACAGAATCACATCACGGGTCAAACTATATATATAAACCCTTATGAGATCAACCATGTGGCTCTAGATGATGTTGTAGTTAATATGCAGAAATAGTAGACTTAACTGGACGCTATCTTCTAAACGGCAGATCTGTGAATATTGTTGATGATCGATGTCGATACCGCTATCCACCAATCTATCAGACACGCAAAGGTAATTGCTCTTTGTGACGCGGAATTTGAGAAAATGAGATATTTACATTGACGACCGCTATCTTTAAAATGGCTGACGTGAAAACAGAAGTTCAAAATATTTAATATCAATCTCAATGCCAGAGTTATTGTTCTATATGACGCAGTTATAAAGAGTCTGGAAAATTACTTTGGCAGCCATTTTGAAAAATGGCTTTTCTCAAGATATGCTCGCTTTTTAATTTGGAGGCTATATGTATATGTTACACAAATGAACATTAAGACTTATTTAAGTACCTGTGCTTGACAATAATCGGCTGTTTACGTCTTCAAAAAACCCTCAAACAGTCAATTAAGAATATTTTATGATATGTACACGCAGACGCATCGGGAATATGCATTGTTATTTTCCTTACATATTGGTTTGTGTGGTGTCATTGTTTCGGTTCTCGTTATTTGTATATTCAATATCATAGAAGTAACGTGTTAATGCCCCCCATGAAGTCAATGCTATCGTTTTCTTCTTCTTCTTCTTCTTCTTCTGGTTTCATTCTCAATCTCGAAGCAATCCCACACACAGAAGTCGTAATGGCCGATCCAATGTCTGATATGTACGAACACATCTGATGTACTTGTTCGCTGTGAAGTAATAAAGGTATTTTCGTTATTTAAACAGTATCAGTATGCGATGGAGAAAATGTATACCAAACATGTTCAAATTACTCGTTTGATATGTACTTGAGAGTTTTATGACTCGTCCAATCGCGGCGATTGTGGTATCGTTTGAAAGCTTAGACATTCTGTAATTCTCGCTGACATAATTTCTGGATTACCATCCCAAAATGACATTATAAATGGACCTACAATAATAATCAATTTCGGTAAGATGTATACTTCCGAACAATGTTATAATTTCCGTTTGCGGCGCCACACATAACTGTAAACTTTCAATCGATAGTCATACTATCTTACTGAGCAAACGTGCTTTAGTTTGTGTCTGTAATACATGACTAGGTACGCGAATTGAAGCAATGTAGAGTGAACGAAATGTTCTAGACTCGGCGCCAGTGCACACCACGCTCCGAAGATGACGCAAAATGTATCTACTCGACTATACAAATACGTCACTGCCAGCCTACGTCAGCGAACACTTATCGTTGGAAATAGAAACATTTTGAGTCGTCACATTTGAGAGAGAATGTATAATGGAATGTCATACTGATTCACCTGATTGACAGACATTTCGAAGGCGTATCGTACCTTGCTTATCCTAGGTACTTGTACACGTCAAGGACAGGTCAACAGTGGGCACTTACATAGCGGCTCCACTGGCCGACGAGGCGACAGCGGTTGCAGCAGTCCCAGTAGCAAGAACGACAGCGCCAACGCCTATTGCGATCTTCGTTGTAGTACTTAATTTGAGCGAAAATGGCGACGGCGACGACGGCGACAACCGCAACGACAACGACGACGACAACGACAACGGCGACGACGACGACGACGACGACTGCGACGGCGACGGCGTCGGATGAGACGAAGACGAAGACGAAGACGAAGACGAAGACGAAGACGAAGACGAAGACGAAGACGAAGACGAAGACGAAGACGAAGACGAAGACGAAGACGAAGACGAAGACGAAGACGAAGACGAAGACGAAGACGGAGCCGGAGATGGCGACTGTGACGGCGACGGCGACGGCGACGGCGACGGCGACGGCGACGGCGACGCAGACGCAGACGGAGACGGAGACGCAGACGCAGACGCAGACGGAGACGGAGACGCAGACGCAGACGCAGACGCAGACGCAGACGGAGACGGAGACGGAGACGCAGACGCAGACGCAGACGGAGACGCAGACGCAGACGCAGACGCAGACGCAGACGGAGACGTCGGCGTGTCTGTAATACAAGATATGGTACGCGAATTGAAGCAATGTAGAGCGAATGAAATGTTCTAAACAAACGGTACAACATCATCATATAGTAATACAAAATTAACAGTCGGTTAGTTTACACTAGGAGGTACCCACCAGGGCTACAAAGCCGCTGGCGTGAGGGGCACCTATAGAGAAAATAAATTCACTGCAAATTAAGCAATTGACAACAAGAATGTCTTAGCAATTAGTGTTCCTTTCCATGTCTTCCCACTGTGGCGTACACCATAAAAGTGTATTGCGAATTTTTGGCTAAAATACACAGTAATTGTACTAATTGTTTCACAGGAGAACATAATATGAGGCCAATCAATTCAACACAAAAATATACAGAAGGATAGCAAATACAAACAAAGGCAAGGTTAGGTCTTTATGACCAAGACTGGTTTGGTTCGAGAATGCACATAGAAATTGGCCAATTAATAAAACGAGGGTAACATTGATTCTAACACTTTCGAATTTATGTAGGCAGTTTATTAGTATAGTACATATATTACACAACTTACAAATTACGTATGTTGCCTTCATATTATAATGCTTAATAACTGGGCAAGTATCTTATTATTGATCAAAAAGTATTTACAGAGACACAAAGAGAAACCCTAAGACTATGGGTGCATACTTTTTCTGTCATTTGTGATGGCATAATTCTGAGTAAGATGGTAGGAAGTATCTTAGACACCTTGTGGTTCGGGAGGGTTGGCTCTAAGAAATTGTGATGCAGTGACTGTGTCTAATGTGATGGCGATGATGAGCGGTGTATACTGAAAATAATGATTTAAAATAAAAGAGAACACTGCTATTAACAAATCTGTGGTAAAATATCACATATATTTCAGGGAAAATGTCATCGACTTTCACTAAATTTTATAATTTCATTTGAGAATTATATGCTAGTAAATATAATTTGTATCGCTTTTTTCTGTATTTTCGAAATTATTTTTAAGGGAAAAACCTTATGCTTTGATTTATTTAAAATATAAATAGTTCGTGATATGTTTATGACAATTGTATCAGTGTGAGCAGTCCAGCCTAATGATTCGTGGACAGTTGTGTCTAAGATGTTACATTGTTGAACACGCTCAGTGTATTGGTCGTGCATTTTGGCGATAATTCGATACCAGCAGTGCTACGTTGTGGAAAAGACTCGTACGAGAGCCTCGTACGAGTGACTCGGACGACATGATACACGTACGATTTTACATCCAATTTTGCGCTACACGTATGAATCGGATGGTTTCATCCGAGTCACTCGTACGATTCTATCGTACGTGTATCACCACCTTAAGAGAGAGTTTGTTAACTGACAGCCATTCTCTTATTTGTTCCAATTCATTGTTTATGTCAATGTTTAACGTAATGTTAATGTATAACTGATGCAGATTTGAAAGAGCAGAGTGGCACTATTAACGTAGTAATGTCGGCTTATAAATCGCATTAAATGTATCACTGGCATGATGTATATCATTATATATATGATAAATAATACAGGTCCCAATACGGAACGGTGAAGGACACCTGTAGAGATAGGTTATTTACAGAAATTACATCACCGAACTACACAACCTGGAACCTATTTGTAAGAGAACTGATTAACCAGTTTAGCTCTATTTTAACTATATTGTGGCTTTCGAGTTTTGTTTTTATAAAGTAGAGTGGTCCAATGTGTCAAATGAGTTGGACGTGTCAGATGATAGTTTGACATATGGATATGGGAATGTTACCGTTGTCTAAACTTAGTAAAAATGATATTAATGGGTTTATTAAAAAAACACGCACAAGGGTGCAAGGGTAGCAAAGGCACCCGTCATATTGATGACATAGAGGTTCAGGAGGTCATGAAAACAAATCATGCGGGTGGGAATGCGCGGGCCACATTCAACATTGCTTTTTAATCCCGGACTAAAACAATAATATTTGCTTTGACTTTGATGATTCTTGAAAAACACAGAACACATATAGAACTTAACAGATTCTGCTGTGGTGTAAAGGCAACGTTACCTAAAGTGTAAAGGCAACGTTACCTACCGTTACGCTAAAGAATTGTGCATAAACGACTTGTTTATGTAATCATCAGCAAATGATGTCAGAGATTCGTGCCGTAAGTTGGCATTTGTGAACATCAACATCAATAGAACTACGTGAGTATCCAGTCATGTTCCTTTGTCTTTCACAGCTACGTATGGTATTGGAAAGGGCTATCTGAATATGTAGTTTTGGGAGATCTTAGACAAAACTACCGACATTTGTAATATATTTATCTACACATTGCAGATATATATATATATATATATATATATATATATATATATATATATATATATATATATATATAAATAAAATATTTTACCAGTGAAATATTAATATTAACTTAATGTTTGTTTCGATAGATCAGAGATAGAGAGACCAAAATAGGGGACTTGTTCACATCAAGTACAGCTATTCTGATTTGTTTCGGAGTATACACGTATAATGTATCAAGTTGTACTTAATTGGTGTCGCATACTTACAACAAAATTCTGTATTCTCTCAACGTCCCTCGATAGGGGATTTTGGATGGTATTAATACTAATAACTTTCCATATTTTATGATAGTATATTAATATATAATTTCATTTTATTGTCCCAACAAGATTTGATGAGTATAATTTTATTAGTACTTGACAAACATAAATTCCCTCTTCATCTTATTGCCCCAAAACACATCGGATGCCTGCATGAGAACGTTTTTATAGACAGTTTTCATGCGCAATGTTCTCAATATATTATAATTAGAATAGGTTGTTTGATTAACATGGTTCTATTTTGTTTCACTTACAGCTGATCCCAAATACTTCGACTTCACATAGCGTGAGTATCTGAGGCTTCTTGCTTGTTAGACGAATCTTGACGATATTACCCACGGCGCCTGGCGTACACGATATGCGCCGTGTCTCCCCTTTCCCCAACTGTCCCGCGACACTGGCACATTGGTGAGTATTCCCACCATGCAGTACTTCGATCACAAATCCCTTTAGTCGGGACGCTGCCAGAAAAGAAAAAGCTTTTTTCAGTTGAACCGTAAGTGATACCGTAGAGTGAAGCAGACCATTTTCTTTCATCGTGTCATGTATCACAAGTGTTTCTACTGTTTACTAACAGCGTTACGTTGACACGCCTCGATTGGGTTTGATTGAATCGATTGGGTTTGATTGAACTTACCGCAGTAGCCTCCTCTGTTCGTTATCACCACATGCCGTATCTCGTAGACAGCTTTGAGGTCAACCTGCCACCAATTTCCCTTGCTGATTGACGTATGTGTGCAGCTGTGATTAGGGAAAAATGGATCTCTATTGCCATCAACCGCTCTACTTGAACTGGCGTTGTACCTTTCTGTTGATTGTTTTGTGGGCTTCCTCAATGCCAAATTCTTCGTCAGATCAAGTTTATTTTGAACTACAAACAACCAGATATGAACATATCTTATATAAACTCATGTATATACATACATACATACATACATACATACATACATACATATATACATACATTCATTCATTCATTCATTCATTCATTCATGCAGCAGTCATGCATATATACACATATAAACATGTATATATGCATACATTTTCTTACATATTTATACTCATTTATATTGTAAGTATTTCAAACTACTCTGTTCATTGTCAGATATCACCAGCAACAGTAACAAACTGTATAGTATATATTCATTTTTAATAGAACAGTTACACAATTGTTTCCTATTTATTTCCCAGCAAATATGTTAGAACACACTTCAAACGGCACAATTTTAAAGATTTTTAAATAGACTAGGTGGCCATGCCCCCAGACACACACAGTGCGCATCACACATTTAGTGCTCGCTCAGCCCATCCGAACACTTCGCCCATCATTTTACTCAGAGGAAACACTGCATAAAGCGTGCACACATGGTTAATTAAACTGTGATTGACAAGAAGCAACAACAACAAATTTGCATTTTAAGTATAGCTTACTTCAAAACAGTCAACATAGGAATTCACATCCAATACTACAAAACATGTACCACGTAGACTGCACGTGTAAGACATCAGTTCTAGGTCAAATAAATGAAAGTTATTGTTACATGTGATTCTATTTTTTTTTATAGAAATATACATATTCATAATAATAATTATATTTAACGAGCATTAATCACGCTCAGGTTTCTGCAACGTTGATCCAGGTCATTCTCGAGCTCCAGGGGTCGCTTCGGCTGATTACTTCAGTACCCAGTTCTTCACTAACAGCCCGGACACATCCCTTTAAACATTCCTCTTTTAACGTTAGCCAATGACAATGAGGTGTGTGGTCGGCATAGGGACATGTGATATATCATATTTTAGTAATTTCAGCCACACGCTGCTCATGTTACATGTCCTGGACGTAAATGGGTCAATACATTGGGATTCCCACCAGTCATGTGTCCGCCTACAAACTGGGCGGTTATTTGCGCTGTTCTCACGGCTTACGCATTACCGACTGGCGAAGTCAACAACTATAATCGTAACGTTCGACTCCGCTCAATCGTCAGTTTTAAGGACAAGATCGGCCAGGTGTTTAGTATCGTAGCGCAACGACCCCTGGCTTGCGAGTGATCTTGGCCTATCGCGGCATATCCTTTGACCGAACTTGATTGATGTAAACTATGTTTTGTACATCGTATTTCTAGTAAACAAAAATGCAAAAATAGACATGCCTAATATTCATGAACTGCAACACTTTATTGTTGTAATGAAAACAAAAACATGGTGTTTGCGTTGTTCTCACGGATTACGCATTACAGATTGGTGAAGTCAACTACTATAAATAATCGTAACGTTCGACTCCCGGATGCAACGTTCACAAACAACACTCACTCATAATATCATGCACGACGTTGTGTTTATGGCGTACGTGGTTGACGTCATTAGCGTGGCGTCTGATTGGATTCCATTTAAGCGTAGCGGCATGGCGAGGTTCACTGGTCGGGACGTCCGCTTCCCCCACGCACCAGCGTACTGCGGAAAACAACATCACACCATCGTAGGATGGTTTGGAGGAGTTGTAATGGTTTTTATAAAATAACGCGTTATGATTATGACATACTGAAGTCTCTATCATGATCGACCAATAGGTGGCATTGTAGACCACAAAAAGATGCAGAAGTTCACCACAACATCCTCAGAACCGCTCATAGCATCGGTATATCACCATTACAGCCATGTGTAACTGCGCATGTGTGTTAATCCGTACACATGATCGCTACATTGCAGGCACCATGGCGTGTCTGAATAAATGACTATTGATATATATATATATATATATAGTATTTATATATATAATATATATATATATATATATATATATATATATATATATATATATATATATATAATGCATACATATTGTATCCATATATATGTATGTATATAAATATATATATATGCATACATATATACATACAGATATATATATATATATATATATATATAAGGTATTATAAGGTATAAGGTATATATATATATACATATATTTATATACATACATATATATATATATATATGTGTGTGCGTGTTTATAATACATATATGTATATGTACATTAATGATATGAAGTCATTTATTCGGATGCGCTGTGATGCCTGCAATCTAGCGATCATGAATACGAATTAACATTATATGCGCAGTTACATATGCCTGTAATTGTGCCATACCGATGCTACGAATGGTCCTGAGGATGTTGTGCTGAAATTCCAGTTGATCTGCATCTGTAGATCATGATAGAACATATAGTACAATTCAGGTGAAGACCGACAACAATCCGAAGTGGAGCCCTCAAGGCTGTCAGTCAACAAACTCCTCCACTTTTCTGGCAACTCCTGCAGATCAGTCGTCTCCAAAGGTTATGTTTGCATCCCTGTTGATTACAGCGGCTGGAACGAGAAGGTGGAGGGCATGGTCTCAAGGCAACATGCGATCTCCATACAACACACACACACACACACACACACATATATATATATATATATATATATATATATATATATATATATATAATATATATATATTTGTGTTGCTTGTAAGTCTTGATAGTGTACCTTTTGCCAATATATATATATATATATATATAATATATATATATATATATATATATATATATATATATATATATATATAATATATATATATATATATATATATAATATACAGATATATAATATATATATATATATATATATATATATAATATCTCCCCTGGATTAATGACGCCAACTTTTTCTTTTGCCCAAGTCCTGTGGCGATGGGCGAGTGGTAACGGCGGCAGGTGTAAGACGGTACTGGGAGTCGCTACTTACGGACCTGCACACAGGTGATACAAACAGGATGATCGATTTCTTCTCATTTTCAGGCATCTCATTTCATGCACACCATCAGTTGATAGCGGCAGCTTTGTACATGCTGCAATGCCAGACCTATGATGGTCACGCTGCAGAAATGGAAGGTTCTGACATCCGAAAAATGTTGACATGTGATATAAAGAAAAGGCGAATTATCACCCACAACACGAGTATTGGTCTCTTAACAGGTTAACAGCATGAGTATTGGTCTCTTAAATTGTTTTCAAAATAGAGTTGACAATGCTAGTGCTGCTAAGCGCTCTAAGGTACTCCAAGATGTACATTAAAGTCATCGTGCTGCTGATGCGACGGTTCTTCGCACCAAATCATATTCATTAGTAATACTGATTAGCCGTGCATGTCCGGTACTCCGTAAATCGCTAAAGGTTTGCAGCAAGGAACTTCATTTTGCGAAAGATAGAATACGTATTTTGACCATGCACCTAACTCAAGAACATGAACAGAATAACAAGATGGTGAAGGGACAAGGTGGAACAATTGAACTGCAATTGGACAAACCGAAAAACCACAGGAATTTCGTAGGTGGATGGTCGGACGCCCATACATTGTCAGACTAATTCGTTTAATACACAGTACGTGTCACAGCAGCCGAACAATCCAAGCACCCCGATCAATTGGCCAATTTTCTAGCTGAGTAGAAATATTATGGAAAATCTATGATGGTCATTATCACAAAATTAGACAACCGAGGAGGGCAAGGAGCTTATATCCCTTTTCAGCACCGGTGTTGTCAAAGTGTCTGTGTTGAATGCTACAGAAACAAATAAGCGAAAAGATATTTATAAAGGAAAACGTAATTAACTGCATCAAATCCATCAGTAAGTCAGGAGCTAAAAATAAATTCGGATAGATCAAAGATTGAACAAGGCTACCTGGTTGTCCGAACTCGAAGTTTCAACTAAAGAAAGCAAAGCATGACTGCCTAATTATAATATTTAGAAGGCTCTATGTGGGATGTCAAAACATTGATGTCCCGATGTCTTTTATACCTACAGCTTTGTATCCTGTAGGGTAGGAGCTTGCAGCACGGGTCACTGGCATGGTCATATAAGAGAACGACAAGTCTCTGTATTGCAGCCAGCTTGTCATTAACATTTACTGCAACATGATCATCGTAGGTCATGCGGCATGTACAAAGCCGCTGCAAACTGAGGAGTCAGCCTTCCCTAGCGTAGCAACCTACGCTCGAATAAGTGCATCTGTCCTTCCACTTCCATCCATCCAGGTTCTTTCTGTTTTACACACGGTTCTGCATGGTTTGGTGTGTGTGTGTGTGTGTGTGTGTGTGTGTGTGTGTGTGTGTGTGTGTGTGTGTGTGTGTGTGTGTGTGTGTGTGTGTGTGTGTGTGTGTGTGTGTGTGTGTGTGTGTGTGTGTGTGTGTGTGTGTGTGTGTGTGTGTGTGTGTGTGTGTGTGTGTGTGTGTGTGTGTGTGTGTGTGTGTGTGTGTGTGTGTGTGCTAATCGATATAAACTAATTGAAGAATAAAAGATAGCGTAACTGGCAGTAGTAGGTTTCGTGGTGACGTGCACATTGGCACATAATGTACAAGTCTGGCTGGGCGTTAATGTTCTTGGAAGAACGAGCATTGATGTTCAAGTCCTTCGTTTATCGTAAATGCATGCAATTGTGAATGCGTCGTAAAGGTACGTGCATTCTATTCATTTACGTTTCAACTGATCAACAAATGTTGATGCCATGACCAAAAACTGTAATACCAGTACTGTCATACATGGTCAACCACTACACAGCACTGCAGGCAACCATAAGGTACTACTCAATTGGAGCTACAGCAAGACATCTTCATGATCGCAAATAATATAGGTACACAAAATGTCACTGTTATTTTCTGCATTGGCAGACGTCATTGTAGGACGGCACTGCATATCCAATGGTTCAACCGAACAAGGAGCTGAGTGGAATGAACGAACGAACGAACGAACGAACGAACGAACGAACGAACGGACGGACGGACGGACGGACGAACGGACGGACGGACGGACGGACGGACGGACGGACGGACGGACGGACGGACGGACGGAGGGACGGAGGGACGGAGGGACGGAGGGACGGAGGGACGGAGGAGGGAGGGAGGGAGGGACGGACGGACGCGCGGACGGGCGGGCGGACGATCGAACGATAGAAAGAAAGAACGACAAACGAACGAACGAACGAACGAACGAACGCACACACGCACGCACGCATGCACGCCGCGCACACGAACTAACGAACAAATGGACGGACGGACGAACGCACGTTGGAAATTACTCCTTGAGCAATATCGCATTATTTTCTAAATTTGTACAATTGCTTATCAACCCCACTCATCTACACAAGCAGCATATTTCCATGAATTTGTTGCAAGTAATCCCAAACAGCGACAGTAAACCAGGAGTAACCTTCTTTACACTTCTAGGATGAAGAAGAAATTTGGAATCCGAGCTTTCTCGGTTGCC